>JARJLF010001001.1:0-110391 GCA_029378395.1 Mycena leptocephala
CTGCCCAAGCCCACTCGTGTTAGTGCCACAAACAATGACAATTGAAGTGAGATCCATTATCAGTCTAAGAGTCTACAAATTTAAGGCAAGCCAAAACTCTATGGCTTACTTAGTACGCTGTGCCAACGGCGAGGACCTCTTCCGGCGTCTTCTCCCTGCTAACGACCGACTGTACGACATTCAGCGCCTGGGAATAGTCGCGGAATATTATGTGTTTGATTCCTTCGCGGGTTCAGTACGCTGCGAGGTCGTTCTCGTGGTCGTCCTTCTGCTTCACAAAAAGGACGTTGGCGTGCCGCGCGGCGGACATGTCTGCAGTTGGATCGTGAGCGTGCAAAAATGGGTAAGGAAGCACGAGCCGGAGACACTTTTGCCGAAAAGGAAAAGCAGCGGCGGGGACTCTAGGTCCTGTGTGATAATATTGTGAGAGACTTGTCGTGTCCGTAACCGCTACGATCTCAAAGTAAAGAAGAAAAACCAGGGGTAAAGAATAAATGAAATACATAGTGGGGTGGCGGAACTTGATGTTCCATTTGTCGTCCGGATGGATCTCGACATCGTTGGCGATGATGTCGATGGAATCTGCAACGGCATCATCGCCGAGATTGAAGCACCGCGCGGATAACAGGTGCCATCCCACTGCCGTGTAGATGAGATTGCCGAGCATGAAAAATAATGATAGTGGGATACCTAGAAACAATGACAACCGGCACCACGCATTGAAGCCCTTGAACCCTGCGTCGAGCTTGATGTCTACATTGAGTTCAAAATCGCTCGAGAGCTCTAAAAGCATTATTTGACATACTTGTCCGTAATACTTCCTTGCATGCTTCGAAGGAGTCTCCGTTGGCGACTATACTTGCCAACATTTCACAGAACGCATCTCTATACTTTTGGTGAGCACATATTGCGACGGCTGCAGCACGCGCAAGCGCACCTAAAAGTCTGCCGACCCTCTCAGACGTATAAGTTTCCGGCGCGCCTCTTCTCCTTCCCGAATCAGAGGTTATCCGTCATATCTAAGCACCTTGATAAACAACCTATACCAATCAGAAAACCAGAACCAACGCACAGTCATTCCAGTCCTGTGTCGTGATCGTGCCATCCCTGCAGAAGAATGATATCGCTCATGATAACGGTCGAAAATGGGATGACGATATAAGTACGTACCAATTGGAAAGAACGACGAAGTGCTTGTCTTTGTACACGGGGGTACTATCGGGGATCGCGTCCGACCTGATAGTCGTCGAAAATTTTGAATTAGGCAAACACGACTTTGCTCGGGAACTTCCGGAAGCCCATCGATTGATATGCCAGCATGCCATGGACACGGTCACGTGGAGGGACGCGTCCCGCAATATTAACGAAAACGTCAGCCGGCAATTGAGATACGTTCAGTAAGATGATAGTCCCAGGCAGTAACTACAATCTTGTGACCCACTCGGACTGAGCGACCCACTCTGGCTTTGCCATCCACTCGGACTGCTAGTGAAACTGTCACGTAAAATCACGGAACGAAGGGCAGTAAATACGGTTAACCAACATGTCAATGATGCCGAGACGGTGTAAACTTAATTACCACCCTTAATGACGCTGCAATTTGCCGGCCGCACCTCAACCTCATTGCCGACACGTTTATCAGTGATGGGCCAGTCCACTTACGACCACTTCAACAGCTCTTGACCAGGTTTTAAGCACTTTTTGTGTCCTATCTCTCATCTGGCGACGATGGCACCTCCTTCGCTGCTTCTCAAGGCCAAAATCAGGTGTGTTTCGATCCAACTGACGCTCGGTTTGATGTTGGCTCGCCAAGATCGTAAATACGGCGTAAACGTACGATACGTACGGGACCTGTCCTGTTTGGCTCGCCAATCGAGACCCTGACGGAGGGGTCAATCCGCAGCATAAATAACAAATGCGGCGTATCATTTACGCCCGCGGGCGGTGTAAAACGGACGGTTTCATGCCCTATCGAAGCGGATCCGTGAATAGGCACAGTCATATCCTGATGTATTCGTGGCAGACTGCAGACACGCCAGTCTCCAAGATCAGTATGGCCTCGAGAAACATTATATATAAACCACCAAAGGCCGGACCTTCCATCTACACCATTTCGGAACTTTATTATGGCCATCGCTCAAACTCCCCCAAAGGCTGTGGCCGTGTACTGTGCGTCCACTCTCGGAAAGCGACCTGTGTATCGCAGTGCAGCCGTCTGTAAGATTATTCGCACCTCTGTTGCATATTTCTTGCCTGACCTGCTTCGCTCTTGCAGCCTTAGGAACGGCAATTGCAATAGCAAGACGAACGTTGGTGTATGGCGGTGGGACAAAAGGAATAATGGGTGTGGTAGCCAGCGCAGTTATCGAAGGAGGAGGGAGTGTGGCTGGTATCGTCCCCTTCGCTATATCAATTGCCGGGGGCGAAGGAAAGGGTTGCGCCCCCGGCGTGGAAGACGCCTTGCGACAGAGCTCGGGTCGCGTGGAAACGGCAAGAGTCGTTGCCCTTCAGCATCTCTATTCTCGCTGACACGGGTCAGATTGTTGTCAACTCCATGAATGACCGGAAGACGGAGATGGCGAAACGTGTTGACGGTTTCTTTGGGCTGCCTGGTGGCTTCGGGACGCTCGATGAGGTGCGCTTTGCTCCCTTCATTCAATTTGAGTTGCCGATCATATTCATGGATCACAGATCCTCGAGGTGATCACTTGGACACAGATCGGCTTCCACAATAAACGTATTTATTTCATGATCCGCGAATCGATGCAACGACTTACCTCCAACAGCCATAATTCTCTTGAACGTCCTCTCCTACTTCGACCCTCTACGACAACTCATCCGCAATGGCATCGAAGAGGGATTTATCCCTGCGGACAACGAAAATTTTGTGATCTTTGTCAACGGACCAGACGCACACGCCGAGCACGAAATCTTTGACTGGGGTACCGCAGGTCTCTCGGCGTTGGCCAGCTGGGACAGCAGAGCCACGAAACCGCTGTTTGTTTGGAAAGAGATGACGGTTGAGAATCAAGCACAAATCAAGTACAAATTATGAATAGTTACAGTTTGTTCATCTACGCAAATCTATCGTCGCAACGCAGGACATCTGCCTTCTGAGATGATTTTTCGAACAACGGCCAAGCTTCGGTCCACATTTCGCTGCCTTGGCCTACTATGGTGGCGCTCCGATCCGTAGTACGCGTCAGTGGCGGTGGTGGCTGTGGACTGGGTGGCCATGTTCCTTTTTCTGATCCAGGTACCGGTAAACAGGCACGGGTACAGGTAAGCGGTACCAGGAATGCCCAGAGGGCCATATGAATACCATCTGAAACCTCCTTCATAAGTTCAACGGCGCAGCATGTTTTCAACATTTCAACATCTTATAAATAGAAATCTAATGTTGGAGTGGAGCCATCGCGTAAAATTCAACATCTCGACGATTCCTGTGATATGTGGAGCGGATGCCGTCACCGCTCCACAGGCGCCACTTTTGTCTAGACACTCACGTCTTTTCTTATATAGATGAGAAGAAACACTCATCGCTATCATTTCTAGAAACCTGAGTCAGCCCCCGGTGAGCACCTCCAGTTCTCCGATTTTTTCTGCCGATGTCTTTCCGCCTGGGCGCCAATCAATCCCGAAGGCGCTAAAAGGTTACGTCATGATCGTCGAACGAACCGACTCTTGGCTAGTGTTCGAGTCCATCCCACCTGGTCCATCGTCGCGACTGTTCAAGTGTTGAATCCGCTTACGCTCTTTATGTTTGAAATTGAACGGAACCCAGACTACTGTGTACATACTTCAGTGATCCGTGGTGACCAGTGCGGCACGGAACTTGAAGCACATCTCCCCTTGCTTCGAAGGTCGCTGCCTAGAACACGCGCCTAGGCCTTTTCTCGCCTCATTTAGATGGTGGCATGCTCTCAAAACTTCTTCGGCGACGTCATAATGCTACCATGACGTAACGATCTCCAGTCCCACAGTCCCAATGCGTTAATACCGCCGCGATGCATACGAGTCTCAAGCAAAGCCCATGGCCAGATCTTTCCTCTAGACCACTAGTGTTGGCCAGTGCGAGAGCCCCTCCTTTCCAGAGTCGCGCACGTCACGATCGATGTCCTGGTCCATGGAATATTGGCTAGTGGCGATCGACCCATTAGACAGGAGGCGGGCTCAGTATCGTCACCATGACGCAGCGAAGCTATTCGGTTATAACGAGGCGACAGGTCTGAGATGCACCCCACGAAATTAAAGCCATGTCGCCTACTCCCACTGGAGCTTTCCCGGGCCCTCCCCCAAACCCCGACGTCGACAACAAGATCCGCCTCTATGCGGCGATCTCTGCTCTGCGCAACTCACGCTTGCCCACCAATGCCCAGGTTGCCGACACGATCAAGTACGTCAAGGCAAACCCACCCGTCGACGAGAGCAAGCTGTCCGACGAGGGGCGCAAGCTCGTGGGCGATATTCGCGAAATTCTCAACACCTTCTCGACGCTCGTGCAAGAGAAGAACAAGGACGAGATACTCCAGCGTTTCATATGGGAGACCCGCGGAGTCGATGTTTCTGGCGCTGCACCGGCCGACCAACACAAGGAGAAAGGGAAGGAGCACATCGACCAGGCTAAGCGCGATGCGCAGGAGGGTGCGTTGCTCATTGCCCCCATTTCTCTTTCTCTTCAGCTCATTCCTCTTCACAGCGGCCCACCACCTCCGCACGCTCGCCAGCCTCGTCCTCACCAATGCGGAGATGCGCAAGCTCATCGCGGACGCCGGGACCATAGGACGAGATCTCCTCGCCAAAGGTGCTGCCAAGGCAGCCACCCGTGTAGCTCCCGATGCTGAGAGGCTGCGCGCGGCGGACGAACCCGCGCCGCAAGATCATTTTGTAGAAGACGGTGAGTGCGAGACGACACAGCCATGCACAAGGCTCATGTAGCCGATAGATCCCTTATTGAAGTCTAAGGAGAAGGCCAAAGAAAAGAAAGAAAAGACCAAGGAAACCACTGACGCCACACTCGAGGCGGCCGCTACGTCCTCATCAAGCTCTTCTGATTCCGAGATTGCAAGTCCCAGCGGCGAGACTGAAAAGCCGAAGAGTATGTGTGCTCCTTATACCACTCACCATCTTACCAACCTAGTACACAGAGAAAAGCCTGCTCGGCCGCTTCCAAAGCCTGCACCAGAAGCACGGCAAAACCCGCCCTCGACGACACCCGCGCATGGCTCTCTGACGAGTACTTCCCACAAGAGCGTCGGAAACAGTGGATCTGGCGCGCGAAGAAGGTCATCATCGAGTGCCAGAGGCACGTGGACTACGAGCCGTCGATGCGCTGGCTGCTCGATGCGATCGACGCGTGGGCGGTGCGCGCGCGCGAGGCGGGAAGCAGCACCAAGGAGGGCGAGGGACTGCTCCCTGCCGCGACGCTCGCGGAGGACCCCTCGTTGCGCTCTGCGCTTGGCCTCCTGCGCACCCTGCTCGAGCGTATCGCAAACGCGCCGCTAGCGCCCGTCTTTGACGCGATGCGCGTGCTGGCCCAGGACGCCAAGAACGACGAGGGACTCCGGCAGTGGTGGAGTGACGTAGACGGCTACGTGCGCAAGGTGAGAGTCGGATCGAAGACCACCTGGACGTTATTTGACGTGGCGCGCAGGTTCTCCTCCAGACTGGCTACGTTACGGAGCCGGCGTGCAACACCCGCGCGCGCGAGCTGCGCAATAGCGGGCGCGGATTCTACCGCGACAAGTACAGGTCGCACTTTGATGCTGTGGCCAATGCCACTGAGGGGTACGTCGGCGTTTCTTCTTCACTTAGGACCAGTCTCGCTCATCCTGGTACAGGTGGTTCCGGTCGATGGCAGACGACCCGCTCAACAAAACTTTTGCGGAGGACTGGGCGCGGCTCACGCGCGACCTGCTCTTCGACTCGGAGGGCAATTTGCAGTTCAAGACGAATCTGTGGTCGGACGTGCGACGCGTCATTCTTCCGACGCTCGTGGACAAGGTCTGGAGCAGGTCCTTTCTTCGGTACCATGCATCGCTGACACCGCCCCTCAGGTCGGCTACATCCCAATCCCGCGTGTGGAGTACACGGACAATTCTCTGGATCTCATCGTCGAGAATCTCACGCTCTCCGGGCGGCACCTTCTCCCGAACATTGTCGAGGTCGAGGCGCACAATTACATGCGCTTCAGCCCGTACGAGCCCAAGAGCGCGGGCGACGCAGGGCGCCACGAGTTCACCTTCACGTTCGCGCAGATGCACGCGGACATGCGCGCAGTGGCGTTCTCGTTCCGGACGAAGACCGGGCCCATTAAGATGCAGGATTCGGGGCTCGCGGATGTGCTGCTGGGCGGGCAGGGTCTCACGGTGCGTCTCTTACTCTGTCCAGCTCTGTCTGCTATGCATTGGATGCTGACGTGCGATGCGCCAGGCTACGGTTACGCTCACGTCGTCGAACGACACGCGCTCAGTGTTCAGCGTCGGGCGCGTGCGCGTCAATGTCGGCTCGCTCAAGTTTAGCATCCGCGACTCGAAGCACGACCTCTTGTACAAGACATTCCAGCCGCTCGCGACGCGCTTGATCAAGCGGCAAATCAAGAAGGCGCTCGCGGGTGCCATACGCACAGGCTTCGAGTACGTCGACGGGCAACTTGTCGGCGTTCGGGACCGTATGGCGGAAGCCAAGGCGACTGATGATGGGAGTCGGAGGGAGGTGCTTGCGGAGGTGGGCTTACCTTTATTTTTCCATTCAAATTGCGTCCCTGATCACATACTTGACACAGCTTTTCAAGCGCAAGAAGGACGATGCGGCGTCTGTTGTGTCGCGCGCGACATCGGCGGGCGGGTCGCATTTCAAGGTCGTCGCGAGCAAGCGGGAGTCGCTCCTGCCTAACAGCGGGCACCCAACTGGGTGGGTGAACCGCGCGGACGATGCCAAGGCGGCGGAGACTAGCAATGAGTGGCGCTCGGATGCGTATGTCCATCTTATGTTTCCCTGTGAAATGGTTTTCCTGATTGGAGCGATTGGTGTAGATTTGATATCAAATCCAGCACCGCTGCCCCTGCGACGGGTGCCGCGGCCGAGTCTGCTCCTCCGACGAGCACTGCTCAGCCAGCTGCTGCCTCGAACACCGTTAATGCTAACGGTGCCCATGGCGCGGCGGCGGCTTGAGTGAAAAATGATACGAATTATACTTACGATTCTCACGAGGCACTTGCACTCATGTCACAATGGACGGACAGACTTCAAAATGTATGAATCACTTATAATACCCCATGTGTGTAGTACAACAAATATGGCGCCATTTTTCCTTTAAGCTCGCTACGAAGGACTAGTCTTGAAGACTGCTAGTGCACAATGAGCCATCCATCGGCGTCCGTCTGTAGAGCTACTCTCCGATGTAGATAAACAGTGCGTGTCACTCGTTGCATCCTTAGACCCCTGGCCCCCTCTAGCAGTGTAATCCTCCCAGAAATGGGAGGCCGCCACTGTTTGTTTACATGGGAGATTTGGTCGAATGTCGAGACTCGAAGCAAGTTATAATGTGCAAGCATGCGCGTCCTCGCTGTTGTTGTGTCTGTACCTAAATTATGACGAATCTTTGCGGAGGACTGAGCAAGCAGGTATTTACTGTCCAGTTCACTGACAAAATCAATCAGAACACGTCTTGAATTCCTCCATCATACATCGCAAAACAGAAGTTAGGAATAGCGGAATCATCACCACAGAAAACGCCACACAATTTACGGGCTCACAAAATTGAACTAACCGGCAATAAAAGTAAAACGAAAATTTACGGACTTGCCCAGCGTCCCAGCAAGAACGTGTATTTTCGGGTCTCCTTCCACTCTGGAAGGCCGATGCAGCTGCAGAAGAATATTCATACCAACGCACCAGAACCCAGCAGCGCGATAACGTCCTCGGATGCGCAGATAATATCGTCCCGGACGTGCGAACTGCCGCGGAAGATTACGCGTCAACGCACGAGGTATGTATCAGTGCGCAGCTCCACGCCCATCGTATAGTCCATCTGGGTGGGGCAGCGTGATATCTTAGTGGGAATTGGCTGGCGGCACACGCACCTTGTTGATGGCGTCGTCCGGCAAAGCTCAGTGTCCTCGAGCGTGGGGTGGTGGCGACGTGCATCCAGAGCGTAACGAGCGGTACGCGGAAGATACATCTGAGGTAAGTCTTGCATCCGTCGTGCACCACGCCGCGCGCAGGTTAGGAATTGGACGGCGCAATGAAGGAGAACCGCGAACCGCTGGGACCGAGTGCCGGGAATAGACGTACAGGCAAGCAACGGGACCGATCCAAGTATTAATTGGAAGGCAGTAGAGGGGAGGATTTGACGTCCCGAGGAGCACTGCGTCGGCGTGCGCCTGCTGAAGAATGTGCGGCTCTCAGTTTGGTGGGACAGGCAATATTAATACGGATGCAATGTAGGAGGCGTAATACTAAGAAACAGTGGTACTAGACACACGGCGTGTCAGCGCGGGCGTCTCGGTCGTTGTAGAAGGAGCGCCGGCAGGGTGACATGGTGGAGGCAGGAGGCAGTGTGGCTGTGTCGATCGCCGGATCAAATCTCGGCCTCTTGCTTTGGACCTCCATCTTCTCTCCGTGCACGACCAACAGGATTCCTCGACGGAACTCGAGTTTCTAAGTTCATACCTCACTACAATCCCTCTGGCCGACCCCCGCCCCTTGACTTCGGGTCGACGCGCCGTGGCGCACTGCGTGGAGATCGGGCTCCTGGGTGCTGCTTCGCCTTTGACGCGTAGATGCACGCGATATCCCGCATATATCTTACTTTTTTTTGGCTTGCTGTACACAAGATTTCCCCCGTTCGGTGACTTTTGGCTCAATGGAATACGCGGTATGAGAGCCATGATCGTGAGCTGGCGGATAGCTTTGGTGCGCTGCCCCCAATATTCCCGTTTAATTGCGGCATCGCTCGGCCCCATGCCACACGGACTCCTGCCCCGTGCTCGTCCTGTCGCGGACGTCGTCCTTCCCCCATGGATGTTCGGAGTTCACAAACGCAAACTCGCGAATTCGCCCGCGACTCTGTACCCGAGCTACAATCGGCTTGCGCGTCCGTGGATATTATTCCTTGATGACGCCCCGAGCTTTATCTTCTGCGACTCTAACGTTGATTATCTTTTTTTTCTCCCGCACTTGAATAGGCTGTCAATTTCCACCTCCTGAGGCGGCCGATCCTCAATTCCTCATTCACTTCTGCTTCCAGTGGATGCGGTCAACTAGGCTACGTCGGCCCATTTGTGCTAATCTATACACTATTTCTCCTCTCGTGCTACACTCATTCGCCGTTTCCCCCACTTCCCCGCCTTGGTTATGACCGCCAATCCCTCCAGCATCGGTCCCTGCCTGTGCGTTCTCGATGCTTTTCTGTTAAATGATTGAACTTCTAGCGACAATATCTCCCGTAATTATCCAGTGCAAACGGCACCCTCCCTTCGCATCAAGTTCAAGTATGCCTCAGAACTTTTGCTGTTCTTTCCCATGTCCCGCCCCAGCGCCGCTGGTGTCTCCATCGATCAGTCTGGTGCGTGCTTATGTTTCTTGCATTGGTTGGCTTCGCTGATCTATCCTTCGTTTCCGTTCGGGTAATGTTGTTCGAGCATCCTCGCAGCGTTCACATTTGATTCCATCTCGTTACGCCCTCAATCTCAGATTATCTTCTAACATGCTGTATCGAGCTGCAGTGCGCCTCAAATGCGCGGGATCTTTGGGGTATTATCAGCGACTGCCTAGTGGGCCAGTCTAGGTAGTGGGCCATTTGCATAATACCAGGCCGTGCAATACATCAAGTCGGAATGTGAGACCTATGGCACGGTATGCGACCTATGAGGACTCCGTACGTCAAATTTGGAAGCAAATGATGGCGGCGATCAAAAGCAGTGCGTCGTTATAATGGTGGCAGCGGGCGTGTGAACATCATTTCTTATATCCGAGCACCCCTTTGCGCTTTCTCCTGCCCATTTCTCCACCAATTCTTCACCGATCCACAAGGTCTGGGGCTCGTTCTCATCGCCTGATCTTCGGGAATGACATAGGCCTATCGTATACATCAAAACCTCTCCGTCTTGTCTCCTGGAATCTCACGAAAGACCTCTATCTGATCTCTAGTAGTCCGTTACGACAACCGCCATAGTGACCCACCCGTGGAAATTAAGCCCCTAGAAGTTTGTAAGTGCATTTGAAATACACAGTATTGTCCCCTCCCTCAGCGGTGGGCTTTCACCGGCTCGACTTTCTGGTCACGGTGGGGTACATGTCAAAACCTATGAATTCCATTAGCGCGTATAGACGAGCTTTTTTGGAGGGGTTATTAGTGTGTAGAGGCCGTACTATGCTGATTATTATATTTCAATACATCGTATGTAGCCATATGTACCCTCTTTTCCGGCACAAATTCCGTCTGTGCTTTGTAGAGCGCCCCATTCAATCCAAACTCCGATTTCACGCTTCAGCCTTGGCTTCAAGGCAAATGCTTACACCGTTGAAATACCTTGGATTCACATGTTGGGTGTATATAATGGTGGGCTCATAGTACTTTTCTAATTTGGGATACATTTGGGTGGCCAGAACGAGTCCAAACCAGCGATTTAAGGCAGTGGCCCACTGCCCCGTTTTTTTCCATTTTGGGAAAGTGCCAGAAGAAAAATTCGGCAGGTCCGGAAACCATCATGTAAATTCGCGGAAAAATTATCCATTCACTCATAGGATCTGTACCTTCCTTCAAGTGCCCATATATTTGTATCCATAGTAATACATCTGTCCTCACAAGGTCAAAACCGCTAAGGTGGCCCAGTACCCAGTCGCTGATAATACTGGCTGAGTAGTAGTGCTTCGGGTGCGTCCGCTGCTCACCTTGAACTGCTGATCAACTCGAGTTCATCCAATTCGTCTGGTCTCAGCGCTTTTCCTCCAAGACCCGCCTACCGCTTTGCTCGCGTGTGCTGGATGTCTCACCGGATTTGTTTGAAAAATTCGGTACTCTGAGCCTCGCCCTTTCGTGTTTTCGCCCTGTGCACCTTGATCTGGATATCGGAAATCACAACCTCGCTCATCTCGCCTCTGGAATTGCATTCATTTCGCAGCAGGCCGGGGTTCGACTCTCTGCACCCGAATTATTTGTGCGGTCGTTATTTTTCCCCTTAATTCTCTCTTTTATCGGGCGCACTGTTTCAGAGTTTCCCCGGGTCCAAGATTGCTCGCGAACTACGTGCTGAGCCCGCCACCGTTTTACCCACACCTGATCTTTATGCATGCATTCCCATCATTTCAATTGGGCGTTTGAACGGCGCACGGCCGCTCAAACTCATATTGGTACATGATATTAACTTCTCAGGAGGACTAGGTTCGACTCCCTGCGCCCGGAATTTGCGGGCTCAATTGCGACTTTCCTTTTTCCCCTCCTGGCTTTCTCGCTCGCGATCTCGCTGATCCTGTTCGTTAAATTCCTTCCCTTCTCTTTTTCCTTCGCCTCGCTGATTCTCTCCCAGATTCTTCTCATCACATTACTGTGCCTAGTTTTCCTGCGGAACCAGCTCGACTATTAGGGTGGGTGTACACACCGATCCTGAAGCCGCCTCTAAACAGTGCGTGTGTCAAGTTATTATCACCGCCAATTCTTTTTCTTTGTGAATCCGGGTCGACCCCACATTTAGCTCGCAAGTTTGTGCGCGCATTCCCATTGCCGGTACTTTGAAATAATTTGGTACCCACTCGCCAAGTCCGCCCTAAGCCCTTTACTTTTCTATGCCTTCTTCATCATACACTCTTCAGGAGTCTTCGTTCGGGTGTGGTGCATGTCGCACGGCTGCGCTGACTGCAATGCCATACTCTGCTTGCAGCAGATCGGGGTTCGACTCCCCGTGCCCGACTAGGGGCTGACAAACGGTCGCATTCCGAGTTGTATTGGGTACCTTTGATTAACTTGATCCTCGGTGAGCTCTGCCATTCGGGTTTGTTATGCAATCCGATTCGTTTCAGCTGATTTAGCAACAGCAGGCAACAGCACTATGGCCGATATCATGCCTCTGCCCGGGGTCAAATTCAACCGCAATATATCGGACATTTAAAGGTGCCAACATACATGGGCCGCGAGGTAGCCGTGTAATTCGGGCGTGGTGCACGGCGCACGGCTGCGCAAACTGAGCTTCTGGTTTGCTATTTGTTTCGCAGTAAGCCAGGGTTCGACTCCCTGCAACCGAATTCTGTATAGTAGGATTCATCTTCTATTTTTCCCTCCCATTCTTCTTCCTTTCACAGATCCGGTTCACTGCGCTTGGAGTTCCCAAGGAACCAGCTCGAACATTAAATTCCTTGTACACGGTGGTAATGAATCCGCATTTGGTGGTGCGTGTGTCAAATTACTGTCACTGCCAAATTTCATTAATCCAAATGTAGATCGACCCTCGCGTCGAGCAAGTTAGTTTGTGTACGCATGTGCATGACTAGTTCCTTGAAACAACATCGGTTGCCCCTGGCCTTGACTTGGATGACATGGCGCAAGCTCAGGACTCGGAGGACGTAGAGAAAGAGAGCCCGGAAATTGCGCGACGAGGGAGGCGAGTTAGTCGAGAGTGGCCATGGGAGAGAGTTTCGAAGATGTGTTCAGCGGACGAATCTAGAATGGACAACGGATGCAGCTAGTTAGGGCCTACGGGAGCCAGCGGGCAGAAGCAGAAGTCGAAGGTCGGCCCAAGAAGATCTAGAATGATTTAGACTGTAACCCAATACGATTCACCTCCTTCATGCGAGTCGCTTCGGTGATACGCTGAGGTCAGAGACTCCGAGTTCCTGAATACATTTCAAGAGGATCCGGCGAGCACACCGTAGTCCAGTTCAGGAGCTGAACTGAGCTGAAGTACTCGCAGAGGGCGATGAGGGCGACGAGGAAGAACACCACAGAGCTGGAGACTGCAGAGACCGAACAAAGCAGGTAGATTAATGTACACCCGCAGCCTGAGATCAACGGTCAACTGCACCTGTGAGGAAACGGAAGCTTGCATGGTGGAGGTTCACGCCCAATACCAGGCAGGCGAACCATTGACCAACTACATCTAGACTTCGAATCGAATTCGGGAGCGGGTCGAGAACGGTGTGGAACCGGGATATTGATCGTCGATAAGTTGCAGAGAATTCCCACAATTACCGGACAGCTGAAGCACTGACGATGTGAGGCGGCCAGCTAGCTTGTTAGACGACGAGTGAGCTCGACGGAGAGAGGCACCGGCATCTCGGCTGCCGATACAGCGCCAAATGCATGGCACATTGATGGCACAGCTTTCTGCGCGTTTACCCCTGTCATGCCACTACCCACTGGAGCCTAGCCCGACGCCGACCGACTAATCTCCGGATGCGCGATCGACCACGCGCAGCTCACTAGCATGAGTCTCACAGAGGGACATCTATGGCTACTACCGGACTCGAAGACCGCGCTCATTCCTTTTGGCTGCCACTGTATTCACTGTACCGTACTATTTCGACCAAATGTTCAGGTGACGGGTGACAGAGGGCCATGAACTGAACATTTTTGGCCTAGGTGACGGTGACATTCGGATTTCGAGGCCCAAATAGGCCGAAAAATGTCAAAATTTTCGGCCCGGCAGTCGCCGGACTACGATATTTGGCAAATTTCCCATGATTGCCGAGGGATGAACACTTAAGAAAGTGAACACCTTAGGTGACAGGTGACACCCCGTGAACATTTGGTCGAAATAGTACAGTATTAGGGCTTTCAAATCTCCGGATAAAAATGTCCGAAGTGGTCCGACCCCAACCCCGTCGAGATCTCGGCATGAAACACAGAATATAACAGGGAAATTAAGACGATGGATATGCAAGCAATGAGTCCAACGAAAATCTAACAAGAATGAGTTGAAGTCGACAGCAATGGGTGTTATAAACCAGCAGCCATGATGTTCAACTGTTTCTGATTAGGTGAATTTATTCTTTGTGCAGTGGAAGGGGGCTATATCTAAGTGTGCTTGAAGGACTAATTCGTACACTACTGCACTGCCTTCAACAAACACAGGAGGCTCTTGAGGTATTGGATCGATGCCCTGCTCTTTCTCGTCGTATAGCACCCCGGAAGCCACGTCTCCCCCATTATCCACGCTCAGAAAATAGCTCATTACACCACTCACAATGGTCACCGTCGCTACGCTGAGCAATAAAACTGCTTATTACACCAGTGGTTTTAAATATAACAAATTTATAGCAAATTTCGGACGCAATTGTCGACTTGAAGATTCTGCAACCCAATTTCAACAGGTAAAGGTCCCATCGTTGGCCCCATACTAGACGGTTCTGTGAGTTTCAATGAAGCGACGCGCGCCAAAGTGCGTACCTTAACGGCAGCGTTCCCGGCGCTTATGGCCATCCCGAGAGTGGCGGCATTGCGTACTTGCGGTGACGCCTGATACCAGACATTCCCAATATCACCGTTGCTAGCGCCGGCGTTTTTGTTGATGGACATCGACTGAAAGCCAATCCACGGGGAATAGAGCGATGTGACGGTGGGATCGTTGGCAGCGTCCAAAAAGTACTGCACGCCCTCCGTGGTAATTCCCTGCTCGAGGAGTTAGTACCATTGAATCATCCGCCGTGCGGAAGACGAACCTTGAATGACCACTAGAAAAATGGCGATAAGCACCAAAATTTACGAAACAACTGAAGTACATACGGCGTTGTCATTCCCAGTGCAGGCCGTGGCATCACATGTGCTCTCGAACAGAACCCCGTTCATATTGAAGTCGGTACTGGTTACGAGAGCGTTCAAAGTAGCGTTTCCGGACGTGAGGTACGTCTTGTTGCCCGTCGCAGTGTACAGAGCGCCCGCGGCACCCAGCATTTGGCCCTGTGCAATAAGTTCGCATCAGATACCAGTTCGAGGAACGGATAGGGAATGTCAACGCTCACCGTGTTATAGGTGAACAAACTCTGATCGTATTCTAATTTCAGCACCTTCCGCGGACAGTGTTAGATAAATCACTTGCCGTGTCGGAACCACAGGAGCCGGGAAGCGCGGCGGGTCCGTCGAGGTAAACACCTTTCGGTCCTAGGGCTCCGCTGGTTGCCACTAAGGGGCTCTGGTGTCAGAACAACAGCACGAAATTAGTCGAAGAAGCGAGAACGTACTCCAATTCCAAACATTCTCGGCTTGCGTAAGGTAACTGGTCACTCCGGTGTTGATGTAGTACATTGCGCTTGCGTGGATGAACAACGCATTCGTGATCGCTAGAGGCACAAGGTCAGGAAGCGTCTTGGAAGACATCAGTGACGACGAAGCATACTATTCTTGGCAGGCGCGCTCTTGTCAGACGTCGGCTTCCAGAGGACTAGTAAACGGATCAGCAAACCTGCGGGGATCTGTGCAATGAATAGAAACCAACCTCCACCGGGACAAGGTTGATCGTTGATCGTTGAGGCCACACTGTCGATGAATCCCTTGGCACTGCTCTAGATGACGATGGTGGTGAGGTCAATTGACGTCGGAATAAGCTGCGATTGTACCAGAAGGAAGTCCTGATTCTTCCCTGTCCCTCCAACAGCGGCCACGAATTGCCAATATTTCAACCATCCGAGCGCCGCCCAGAGAATATCGTCATTCCCCCCACCATATTCCGCAGCTGTGACGTCGGGTGGGGACTCGCCTGTTCCGGTCTGAATAAAGAACGAATCTGCAAGCACGGTGCCGGCGAGCGACTGTGTGTTATCCCTATTCGCCCACACCCAGTTGGTCAGAGCCTCCCATACGACCTGGCATTCGTGTGAGACGAAGCGACAGAATCGACAGTGAGACACTCACCGGCCCCTCCCACTCTTCCGGGATCGACGGGAAGCTCCCGCCCCCGACACTGGAGGGCTCGAACTCGTCGATCAAAGTCTCCACCCAAGCCTAGCATCATCGTCGTTTCAGCATGCGGTAGCCGTAAACAGCGTGGGATCGTACCGCAAGCCAGCCTTGAACCAGTGTGCAAGGGTTGCGGACGGGTGGTTTAGTGACAGGCGGGACAGTGACGGGAGGCGGGACAGTTGCGGAAGACGAGCCCCAGAATGTAGCGGTAGAGGCATAACCATTGATGTTATCCGTTCCATTGATCAGCGCAGTGCTTGGGGCTTGTGTAAGCATAGCGACAGTTCCCGTGGTGGTCAACTGATATATGTAAACAGCGGCAGATTTAGCGTCGATGAGAGCCATGTTCGACTGGCAGTTCCGGGTGTTGACACAAGCCTATATGCGAGATATCAGTGCTCAATGAGATCGGTGCCCGTGAATATACTAACTTGACCGTAAGTCTACATCCTCGTGAGCACGCGCTCAACAAAGAAAAACAATCTACGAACCTGGAAGAAACTGTACAGTCCGGCCCCGTACACGAAGACATTGGCCGAATTGGTGATCACAAGGCCCCAGGCATCCTTGAATATGTTCGCCGGATCCCCAATATCAGTATTGATCGAGAACGGTGCAGGAGGGACAGGCGTCGGCTGGAAATACGGTGTTTCGGTCTGAATCAGTCCAGCGTATATGTTTTGAGCGTTCAAGAACGAATATTGGTATAAAACCTAAGCGAAGAATTGGTGACTTCCTGAGATGACGAGAACCTCAGCGTACATGATGCTCTGATGCTGTGCCCACAAGCCACACAGGGCCAACCGAGGATTCACTCAAGATACCTCTGGCGCTAAAGGAGTTAATCATCCCTTGACTCGGGGCGTCGAGGTCGTGATCTAGAGTTGCGGTTCAAAGTATGTTCCAATTGAAAAATTCATCCACCAACCCGCATTCCAGACCCAAACGTTCTGAATTACCAATAAGCTCGTGGAATTTCACCTGTCCGGATTTCTGACCTCAAAGTACCCAGATCCGGAAGGCCCGATATGGAATCCAATGTATGCCGTCGCGCACTTGGTGAGATCCGTAGATGTCGTCGGACACTCGGAAAGTTGTACATTGGTGCCTTGCGTTGCAATCAGTAATGCGTGAACCGTTGCGTCGAAGGTGCTCACCTAGTGCGCCGCCGAGCCTCACATGAACGTCCCACATCCCTGTATCACCTTGATGCACACCGTTCACATTCCATTCAATCCCGACAGCGCCTTGTGAGCCCCCCGTTGTCGAGATGATCAAATCGCTGATCTCTACGATCCCAGAGTCGCCGTTATTGCCCACCTACACGTATATCAATGCTGGGTGCGGTTAGACATGTTGCTTCCACACCTTGAGAATTGGCGTCGGTTTCGTCTGGTCCTGGAATGCAACACCGGAGGCGAGGATGGTGGGAAACATGTCTCCGACGATTTGTGCGCCTGCGGGGACAAAAATGGTCTTGGTTACCAGGTAGACACCATGATCGAAGACTGAAACACGATGAGCGGTAGTGGGGACTGGAGTTGAAGACAGGTTATCTGACAGATGATTCCACATCCGGCATTCTTTGTGACGTTCAGTTCCGATCTTGAACACAACAGGAACTCGTACCGCAAGCAGGAAGGAGTTTATCAGATCGGAGTCGTCGTGGACTCCATTGCCAAGCTATACGAAATTAAAGACGTCGGACGTAGTGAATAGGGACGGACGAACCGCTCCACTGGACTTGATGGATAAGAATTCTGGAAAAGATACATAAGCCACACGTAAAGTGGCGATGGTTAGGTGATGCCACACGGGAGGAGGTATATGTGTTGTACTGCGGGCGCGACTTGCTGAAGAAATTCCCTGAAGAGTCCAAAAGAGCGGTTGATTTTTTGGGAGGATTACTGAAGGTCCCGCGCGTGTAAGTACGGACACCAGTGCCTGTTTTCGGCTGATTCAGAGCGCGATGATGCTCAACGAGGTCATGTAACACACCGGAGTAAGTGTTTCCCTGGAACCATTGGCGAACGGGAGAGACATTAGCGGCTAGCACGGGCCCACTAGGGTCCTGGACGTTGGCAGTTGAAATTCCAGAGAATGCAACATTGTCCAAAACGATAGATCCGCCCAGGGAAGTCGCTTGAGTAGAGTCCATCTTTATGGAAGTGGACCGTTGAGCAGCAAGTCGTAGATAACAGATGTGGACTCACTCTGACACCGATCCCGGTGTTTTCGATAGTCGAGTCGAGGATGACAACACCTCCGGCGCTCTGTATCAGTATTTAGGTTTCAGAAACATGTCGAAGTCCGTATCAAACCTGTGTTGGCTGGGTCAAGCCGCCCGTGTGGAGATCAAATCCAACAACACAATTGCTGTGCGCTCCGTCAGTAGGGAACAAACAACGGAGGCAAGCACGAACGAGATCTGGATGTTCTGCCACGTAAATCCCCTGTCCAATGAAATTAGCCTGTCAAGGCAACTGGTTCAACAGCGACGCACCAATTCCACAATTGGTAGATTGCTGATCCTGCATTGCTGATCTTTACGTTGCGAATCGTGAACTGCTGATTCGATACCCACATCCCGAAGGCTCCCCTGCCGGATTTCAATTGATGACTTCCGACACGAGCATGGCCTGAAAACGTACCCAGTAAATGTGAGATCGGACATGAACCCCCCAGACCCATTCTCCATGAATATCCCTTGGTGCTGCGTGCCGGGAGACGCATTCATGATGAAATCCACGTTGATGATGCTTGTTGCCTGTCCAACTTGCCAGTGGATCCCGGTCCCAAATTCGGTTGGCGCCATCTGCGACACGTCGATAACAAAGTTTCGAACTGAGCGGAAGAAGTTCTAGGCGTATGGTAAGAAGGTGTTATTCTATAATATCAGAACGAAACACGTTTTGGTTCTGCCACCAATTGACGCCGTTACCGTCAGGTCCGACTTCTCCGGGCACATAAGGATCGGCATCTGGCGTGGCGAGTGAGTCCAGCAACGAGGAAAGTAGAAAGCACTCACCGATCACGGCTATCCCACTGAAACCAGGGTCGGCAACAAGATGCGGTTTGCTGTTAAAATCCCCGACGCTGGATCCGCTCGTCTGCACCTTATGCGAGCGAAAAGGGCTGAGCTGCTCACAGAGAAGTGAAGTAGAACCTAAGGACAGGCACATGAGCTGTGTTGAAAGAGAGAGACGGGAATAATAATGGCTTACGGGACGATAGGAGCCGTAATTCGATACTAGCATAGGTATCAGTATAGTTTACCACAGTACGCAGAATTTGATTTAATTACCTTCCCGGGAGGGAAATAAATTACCGCCGGGCTGACCGTTGAGGAGTTGCATCCCATTCCGCATCGTCCCATGGCTGGTTCGAATTTCGTTAGCTTGGGGTTACGGTGTTGGTCAGAGCATGAATTACCGCTAATCGCGTTGTTGATATTCACAGTGTCGTCTCAACACGCGTTCAGTACGTGGTTGAAAATGCCATGGGTGTGTTTCCGCTCACCATGCATGCCATTCCCCATAGCCTATCCAGCGAGCACTTATCAGCGGGAAATATGGGACCAGATGATATGTCGACCACGTACTCCAAAGTCTTTCATGACATCCCGGAAGACCTGCCACGAGAACGTCAAATGAGCGGCGATCTGCAGTGCAGAATGCCACCGCGCACTGTATAACCAGCGGTGGGATTGAATGGACTGTCGAGCAGAGCAATATCAGCACGATACGACTGTCCGGAGGTCCACCAGCGACGCACCTAGTCCCAGCGGTATGCAACGAATCCGTCCCCATCCAGAATAAGTCTGTGTAGGAACGACGAATTAACACGGGACAATGCGACGACATTCAGGCGCCGTACCTGTTGCAGACCCAGCTGGTGCTGGTGGAGCCGTGCATCCGGCCAGCGCCGCCGGAATTCCAGCGTGGAGGCTAAAAAGCAAGTGAGAGAAGTGCATCACACGAGGGCACAGCATAGAGATTGGATTGTCTTCAATTCAGCTTTATAGGCCATTCTTCCTTTGAACCATGTTTATTCGCCAGGAACTCGACAGGGTTGTATTGCATCCAAGATGTTTGAGCTATCCGTGTTTGAATGTGGTTAGGCGCCGCGCGGCGCGCGGGGGAGAACGCACAGGCTGTTCTCGTATAGTCCGTGGTGTTCGTCGCCTTAAAAGACAAGTTTTAGCTATATGTGGGTCACAGGGGAGGCCGATGTTTTACCGAGGGCGATCCACATGATTCTTTTTGTCCCCAGTGAGTGCAAAGGGGCGGAGGTCGCGGGAAATTAGGTCAATTTGGACTCCAGCGGTTACCTGACATCCCATTTCGAGCATGGCTTGAACGCTTGCAGGGCTGTGATTGCCGCTTGATAAATGCATAGACTCAACACATGGGGTTGCAGTCGAATCAGCGCCCACAGGGCGGAGCGCTGAGGTTTTTAAAAAAAATTGGATCGGCCAGTGGTGGGGAAGCGGGTGCGATTCAACAAACGGTGCCGAGATCCGGAACCCAGCAAAGATGATGATCATCCGCAGAATCTGTCATTGTTAATAAATTCCTATTCAACCCGCGCACGTACATACGGGGAGCTGCATATGATGGGGAGGTATGGCAACCGCCAAATCAAACGCAACGAGGAAAGGGTACGGCTACGCCACTGTGCAGATTAGCTGAAGCCAAGATGTCCAGGGGGCGCGGTTGAGGCTTGGGCATCTTTCTCTCGGTGCAGCGGACTCCGGAGTAAGGTGCCATTTCTGAGGATGAAATACGCAGGCGAAGTTCTGGAAGCGCATGCCTGCAAAATCACTGTGGATTAAATTGGAAGCTGTGAATCATAACAGGTGGCTAAAATTACTTCCCTCCGACACGAGGATCCGTTTTTGGCCGGTAGAATTAATGTCGTAGCCGCGATCTGTCAGCGGCGCGACGCCGGCTCCGTCGCATTATTGAGTTGAAAGTCTTCCGGATCCGGTTGCACAGGTCAGGCGACCTCAGACTCGGACGCGAACACAGGTATGGAATTGCCACGGCCCGCGAAGGGAGCGTGTTCGGCGTATCGAATCAAAGGGTTAACCGATCGATCAGCTGGGTGTACTTAACGCACTTAACTTACGGCACCTAACTTGGCCCTAATTACTCCCCATCTGTGGCTGGGTAAAATCACTGGAAATTCAGGTAGTCAATAAACTGTGTAGCCCGCTATCTTGCACCTGGCGGTCCTAATGAAAGACATTGACACTCAATTATTATTTATGATGCAATAACCAAGTTGTTTCAAACATAGAATAATACAGCACATATTACGAGACGGGATTTAGATGTTGTAGGACAACAAGACGCCAGCATGGGATGGGAAGTAATTCTTTCACAAGGGCCTTGAAACAGTCGAACGTAGAGAGGGCTATGCATTTAAACAAAACCATCGTCCCAATTGACATTGTTTCAAAGCTGCAACTTATGCAGATGTGCGCGAAAAAAAAGAAAGCTGGCGGGGACATTGTCGTCCTTGGGATATTTACGAACTCCCCAGTAATGCGGAGATGCTCAAGTTGCAGAACGAGCGGGAAGAGCCGTCAAATAACATGGTAAGGATGACCTCGACATAGCAAAGGGAGGGCAGTCGAGGCCGAGAATGAGACACAAAATTGTTGTTCGCAAGTTGCAGGAGAGTGGCAGTAGTAAAGTTGGTGAAGTTGATGTAGATAATAATATGATATTGTTATGGCCAGCCCGCATTTCAGCCCTGAAACGATATCACACAGTGGTAAATATAGTCTAAGGAATTATATTTACCAGGTTTCAAACAGAGAAGCAGGATAAATATGCAACGTGATTTAACCGGACTCCAGCGGTATCGACGAGACCAGCGTCACATGTCAGGGCACTGTAGGCAGGCCAGTCGTCAATTATCACTGAAACAGAAATGGAAGGATTACAATGTAACGATTTATAGGCTTGCCGATGGAGGAAGAAGACGTAGAATAGGGGAGCTCAAAGTAAACCTTCGCCGGACGCTTTTTCCCTTTTTCGCCGGACGCGCCTTGGTCAGGTGAGTTTCTCGTGGCCTCAGATTGTCACATCACAGTGATTCCCAGTAGCGCCGATCGTCGCCGCCAGTGTCGGCCACGATGTCGGGCGCCGACGGGCCTGTCTTCTCAACGTCGGGCAGTCGAGGACCTTATTTTCGCTTAGCTACCCGAGAAAATATATTTATATGCAACTGAGACCCCATACTATCGCCTGAATGTCGAGCGCCATGAAAAACAGACCAAAGTTTGAAGCGTCAACGTCGGCGGGGACGACGAGAACACCTCCGATTAGGGCTCCAACCGTTTTCATTTTCAAACGTTTATAAATGTTTGTAAACGGTATTTTTAACCGTTTAGTTTACTGACCCCTGTAAACGATAAACAAACGGTAAACGGTAACATTTTTCATCAATTTTTTCTCCACGATGGTGTGTATCAAAGACGTGTCTCAATGCTTCCGCTCACGGCATCGACAGGCCGATGGCAGTGCTCGGCTGTTGCCTTTGCACTAATCGGGTGGTAAGCGCTGTTTGCACAAAACACTTGCAGCTCGCGCCACCACCGCCAACGACGCGCGTCCTCCTCGCTCGTTTGAGGCCAACGTCGCACGCCGCGTGATTATTCGCGCACGGACCAACACAGTGAGTATAAATTGTTTCCCGATGCGACCAAACACGTCTCAGTGCTGTTCTTCATGGCAGCTCGCGACTCTCGCCCCGGACGTAAAATCCAGCCATCTGCTCGACTGTTAAATGAAGACAATGGGGCAGCCCCTAATGTTGCTCATCAGGCTGCTCTTGCAGGTGTGTGATCCACCTTCTCGTCACTTGAAGTTCTTGACGGTTTCCCCTTCAAGTTGACAGTTTCCGTCTGTAGCGAAGCCTGTTCTAGCACTGATCAAGAAGCTCTCCACATTGTCCAAGGCGCTGCCAGAGGCTGGCTTGTACAAGTTCCGGTATCTTCTCTAATATATTTTCACAAGTTTTGCGGTAGTCACTATTATCTAATATATACATATATATATCGTTTTTAAATGTTTGTAAAAGGTTGTAAACGTTTACGTACCGTTTACCGTTTAGTTTACAAGCTCCAGTAAACGAAAACTAAACGGTTGGAGCCCTACCTCCGATGCCGTTGGTGATTTGGCATCTTTGATGTGACAGAGGCCCTCGGCATATACGGTTGTATGTCCGATCCTGATGCGGACGGATTGGCCCGAAAAATGGCCTCCAAGTCCCATCAGAATGCGGACATTTTTGCACAAAAAAACAGCCAACTCCGATCCAAACAACTGACGGGATGAGGTGACTGAGCCCAAAGTCCGATCCTTATGCGTTTACGTTTCACGCGCAAAACACCTAATATCCTGCCTAAATTCTGCCCTCAAAGGGGGTGCACGGCCGCGCCAAGAAAAATATCATCTCAACCCTCGGTTTTCGCTCAACTGGATCCCGAAATGAGACCTCTCATGTCTGTAGGTCCGATCCTAAGTGCTGACGGACAGCGCAAAAAATTGACCTACCCGATCACAATGCGTACATATTTGCTGGCAAAAGTCATGTACGGAAATGGCCAAAATCCGCAAAAATGGATCGGACATGTAACGGTTAACCACACCGAGGGCCTTGTGACAGTCAAACCAAAAGTAACAAATCACCTGATCACAAGTGTCCGGCGAAAAAGCGAAAAAGTGCCCAGCGAAGGTTGTGAGTGCTCATGAGTGTGCATACGGAGCTGGAACAGGGCAAGATCTGAGAGGGGAGTACAGCGAGGGACCAGAGGAGGAGGGAAGCAGAAGGAAGGTGTCGAATAAGGATGTGGAATTTTGGCGCCGAGATTTAGAAAATCACAGAACCGAGTCGGAATGTAGCTGACATCATGCAAGTTCAACGTTCAAGAATCATCTTAATGGTCCAAGTTGCAGAATTGGGGCAATCTGTCGGATAAGATGGATCTGAAGAAGCGTGGCCGGGTCCTTCGCAGTTCCAGGTGTAGCAGTGAAACATGCAAGTTGGGATTAAATTGAAGAAAAGGCCAGATACGATGAATATCTCTCTCGACTTGTACATCCACCTGTTCCGACATGATTGACAATAACGGCACTAAGAATTTCACAGGCTGGCGGTTTTCCTAGCTGAATACCATGAGATTGAGCGAGAACCAGCAGAGAATCCTTGGGTAAAGATACAATATGATCAAAACCAGCACGAACTGAATTGGCGGAGGAATGGGCAAGAAGCTTTTGGCGTTTTTTCCCCCGAGTTTGAGCTGGAAGCGAAGTCGCGCGAAGGCATCTTGGCAGACAGGCCTGACAGAAAGGAGGATCGTCGTCAAGATCGTCGTGATGAATGATGTACTTTATAAGCCGCGTCATAATTCGGACCATATATGGACAAAAAATGCGCTTCGATCACTTTTTTTCACTATCAGGAGATAGCGGGCATATTCCTGGTACCGACTTAGGAACCAGGTCTCAAACACGAAATGTAAAACCGCCGATCAGCATCGATCATCCATTGAAATCATAAATTAAATAAATAAATATCTGATCAAAGTTTTCTGGCAGAGTGTTTCAGCGCTTCTGGGTTAAATTTTTGTAGAAAATTAAACAACTAAATTACTTACCCATGTCCAGCTGCATCCTCCTGTTTCGGTTTCCTCCACCTCTCTTTCTCCTTTTTGCAGTCTCTCCATCTACTTCGTCAACTCACCTCCCTCGGATGTCAGACACTTCTATGAATTGCAACCTATTCTGGACCTTACTGGCAGGACCGGAGCTCACTGGCAGTATCCCAGATTCCCTTCACCCAAAGAATCCTGTCCTGCCCTCCAGTGTCCTTGAGTCTCATGCTATCATACCTATCATGGTGGCTGGTTCTGGGTTCTTGAATATTGGCCCAGACCACACGGGTGTTGGTCCAGCGCTGTCGAGTCTGCATTCAAAAGACCCACTCCATGATACCTAGTGTGTTCCCTTCCTTCAAGTGCTTTCCATCATAATCTCACTAACACATAGAGCACAACAACCGCGAGCATGAACCGTCAGTTCTGGAATCAACCAACAGTCTTCTGTCTGATTACGGTGAGGATCATCTTGCCGTAGCTTCACGGATTTTGATAAAATTCCGGAGGAAATTTATAAAAGCTTTTTTCACCGAATATTACGTGCTCTGTGAACGTTGTTTAACAATCATGCTTTGGTGTTTCGTACTCCGTCTTCGTAGTTTTGCAGAGGAAAGCCGAGATCAGCCAACAGACCCACTGTTGCAAGAATGTTGCAAGTTCGGTGGATATGGAAGCTATGGCGGTCAACCTGGACCTTTAATGAAATGGGGTACAAACACTCGTTTTGAGCAAAACATGGCCCATGAAAGTCCAAGATACAAATATTTTTGGGACACCAAACAAAAGGATAGAAACTTTTTCCAAAAAACACACGGTTTTTTTTTCAAAGTTGCAGACAATCACTGCGCAAGGTATAAAGTTCAACAGAACAGTGGCTGTGAGTATTGTATCGGTGGTTGAGCACCCGTAAGATATTTTGACAGCACTCTGTAACACCCAAGACTTCAGCTGGCTTTAGCACCCATCGGCAAAAAGCCGAGTGTTTGGTGCTTGACTTCATCGAACTATCCCAGCAAATATTGGCCATGAAACAGCACCCAAAATTAACGTGCGCCGCATAGTCGGCAATGCAGGCCGATTTTCATGTGTGTGCAATGAAAACGATGTGGACTTCCACAGCTCAAGTGAGATAAAACTCGGGGGCTCTGTTCTCTGGTCTCCCATGAACCAGAAACATGGAGGCTTGGGCTTTAGAAGCATCAACCGGCGTACAAGCGAGTTAAAGGGTGGAAGTAGAAGTGATGTGCCGCTGAGCCATGGGCCACCGTAATCCAACATTAGAGAGTTTGCGGTGGAGCCACCAGATCAACTGGTGGCTCGTGTTTCAGGTTAGTGTCAGGATCGTCCGTTGCATGCTAGCCACTATTACATCCTCTCTATGGGGCTATAAATGGTGGCTAAATTAGCCTCCAAGGACGGGGAGTTCCTGAGAAAAATTAGCCACCAGTTGATCTGGTGGCTCCACCGCAAACTCTCTATTGCCATTATTGGTTTGTTCAAGGACATTTATGTCTGTTGGGGGGTCCTGACCCCCGAACAGATACTCAAGTGTGCGAGGGTTTGATGAAGTATAAGCGAGATCCAAGGCGATGGGGTCCTGATGGGAGCCCTGGCATCTCGGCAAAACAGCAAAAGTATCTGATTTTACACACTTCTATCTTACGGGAAGTCACCCATTGTACATGTCTGCAACTTTGTGTTTTTGGAAAAAGTTTCTATACTTTTTTTTTGGTGTGCCAAAAATATTTGTAAGTATCTTGGACTTTCATGGGGAAATCAGGCCATATTTTGCTAAAACAAGTGTTTGTACCCTATTTTATTAGAGGTGCAGATTGACTGCCATAGGAAGCACAGTGTCCAGATGTTGCCAAGAATAGTGCAATGCATTTAAATCAACATGTCCCGCAATTTGGCTACAGGTTTGCTTCATATAACTAATACTGGCCTATTTTTACATGGTTGGTGTTTGACGAAACGGGAGAACTAATGCAAGGGGGCACTTTTCCAGACCCATAATTCGATCTCCTCACCCGAATACCAACGGGGGGGCATCATAGCTATAAAACTATGCTGGCAGTCAGTTGACCCAAGCGGCAGAATGATATTCGCGGAATATTGGCACACCATTATTTTAACAATATTCTGCCAACATTCAACCAAAACACCCTATATTCACGATATATTGGTGCTTGACCAAAACTCTGGTGAATGCAGCTTCCACTGGATTTGAATCTCCGAACCTTCGGATTATACAATCAAACCCAAATATGGGAATCAACGCCAACCCTGTCAGCCGCACAAGGTACATCACTCATCTCATCAGTACACAAAATTTACCTACTACATTGACCCCTTCGGGGTGTCATACGAAAAATTGGAACGATACAGAGAAGTGAATGTGAGCCTATCGCCCCAATTATTTGTTTTCCTTCTTGTTTTGGGACAGTTTTTTTTGCATACTTCTGTCATTTAGGTCTGTAATCTACCCACATGTACCTGCAGTCCAATGATATGTTCCCTTCCCGCTCCCCACCCTTCGAAATTAATGTTCAGATTGCAAACATAGAGAAGCAGTGTTCAGATTCCGAACATTTTGAATTGACATATGAAAATTCTGTGTTCGGAATCCGAACACAAAAAAAATTGTGTCCATATTTTTTTGAATCGACATCGATTCTGTGTTCGGAATCCGAACAGAAAAAAAAAAGGGTTTCATTTCGATCGATACCAATTCTGTGTTCGGAATCCGAACACAGAAAAAAAAATTGTGGTCCATTTTGGAACGGCATCGACTCTGTGTTCGGAATCCGAACACAAAAAAAAATGTGTTTCATTTTCGATCAACATCGATTCTGTGTTCGGAATCCGAACACAAAAAAAAAGGGTTTCATTTTCGATCAATATCAATTCTGTGTTCGGAATCCGAACACAGAAAGTCTCATGCTTCGAATTCGAAGGAAGACTTTGAACATGTTCAAAAAACTAGGTTCTTGCTGCTCTGGCTTAGCCTGATTTTTTCAGGGCAAAGGAACAATATCTGAGACTGCGAGGTGTTTACCAATAATGACCACCAACATGGCCTTTATGTCCGCTGGTACTCCTTATGCTCAAATGTGCCGTGTAATTACGTTGTTGCTAATTTAAATCAAATTTCGGACCTTGATGCCGCTTTCACCCGTGTCATAATGTGTTAGCGGCATTGAGGCAGTGTTTTCTTCCTTGTTCTTAACCGCCACATTCCCCCCTCCTTACCTTCAGTATTTTTACTGCCTAACTTTCAGCAAGTATCAGCACTTCCTCCCTGGATAGTACCATAAGACCTCCATGTCGATATCTGGTTCAACTAATTTTCCTGATGTGTATAAAGTAGTGAAATTGCACAGTAAGTGTTTAAGTCCGATGACTTTGAAGTTTTGGTGGCGAAACTCGGCAAGAAAGCTGTACCGCTGTCAAATAGTTGATCTGATTGATGCGATAGCTGATTCGCCGGAATCAAATGATCGTGGATCGCTATACTTTATCCTCGCTTGATCTCCTTCCTTCTGTACAATGCAGCGGTCATCTCAGGCCTACCAATCCGGGGCTGAGGTGTTCGAGAGCCGTGGTTATTCGGCTTCGGACATTTTCGGCAATGTTGAAGACGTAACCGCTAACAAGATCCATCGCCATCTTACTCCACCGACAATGCATGCACAAGCGCAGATCCAAGTCAAGTTCTCTCAGTTTATCGCAGCTCTTAAGGAGCAGAACAGGACAGAATTTGACCAATATAACCTGGTGCATGCCTTTGATGCTGGAGCTGATCTATTGCCGCTACGTAAATTGTTCCGCATTCTTCACGCCATTTTGAAGCTGAATGGAACTGCAGCTGTGATTATCGCATTCCTGAATTACATATGTCTTTCGAGCAGGGGCAGTATCGACGAAAGAATCACCGTTGTGACTCTCCAAAATAAGATCGGATTATTCTGGGCCTGGTATGTTTTTCCGAATCTGATGTGACATGCATCAGTACTGAATTCACAAACAGACGACACGCCTGACGGGGAACTCCTATGCGTCAGCAATTACTCAGCAGTTATATGCGGTGTGTATCAAGCACTCAGGTCATTTGCCGCTCATAATTGTCGGACATGTTTTAGTATGCGGACGGCGAAGCTCGTCGTACATTTGACTTGTCTATGGATGTCCGGATCAAGCCCGTTGCAGATCAAGTTGACGTCTCTCGAATCCTCACTCAGCTGTGGACACCTTCGCACTCAACAAAATCCACTCGCATGGTAGTGGTCGAGTGTTCAATTCTGGCGCCGCTGACAACTATTCATTAGCGCCACCAGATTTCATATTGTATCAAGAAGGCTGCCGCCTCGGGATCTCGGCCAGGGCAAGATGTTGAGTCGTCTGCTGCTGGATATCGGGACTCCAATGAAGCACTCGAGTACCGGGTAATTATTCCTTGACTGCAGTCGTTTGCGCAGACTTAGCCCTATGGTATAGGATCTTGAGTACACAATAATCCCGGGACACTGTGCTGTGCCTCTACACCCTGGGACGCACAGGATGTCGATACTACTCCACGTTCTCGTCCCGCCTCTGCGTCCGCATCAGCTCTCGGCTGCAAAAGGGAAGCGTAATAAGAAGAAAGCTCAGTGTGTATTTCTGGACATCTAATTGGATCTCACTAAAGTGTGTTAGGTTGGTTCTCGTGTTTCTCCCGCAAGATATCTCGAGTTCCGAGGCATTCACGGCCCAGGATACTGCATTGTAACCGACTTGGTAATTATGGCCATGCAAGACCTGGTGTTTGCACATGTTCCCAATTTCGATGTACTTCAGCAAATGATGCAGAATGCTGAAGGCGTAATTCGGCTTCAGTATAAACCGGGTGCTCGGAAATGGCTGTGTTGCGTGCATACACTGATGGGCAGAAGCACATTATTTCATCGGACAAAGCTCTCAAATATTCTACTTTATATAAACAGTATGAGCAGCTTGGCACGGCAGCCGGTTTCGAAGGTGTGTCCTCGAAATAATCTGATTATCTCTTGGGCTAATTTTTATCAGGCAAATTTGGCCCATACTGTCTCCGCCGGATGGCTGCCAACGATATGGAGGAGGCATCACAGGTGACAGCCGCCCAACGGACTCAAACAATGGGTCATAATCAGTTCAGACGAATTTTTCAGGTCAGTTTCGTGGCCGGGTTATTTGTCCAGTGCATAAATTGATGTTCCTTCTTATCAGTCGAGTTATATCAATAATCTCGTCCAGATAGATCTCAGTGCAGTGGCAGCAGGCCGGGTCGAAGATCGGGCGTCTATCAAGGTTTGTTGTACTGTCTTGTTTTGCATTCATACTAAACTCCTGCCAAGGCTGTTGGCCGTATGTCAATGAACGCAGATACACGGGCTCCTATTGCCGTGTCTCCAGATGGCCTTAAAAAAATATTGGCCCTCACCGACGTGAAAGCGGCACAAGATGTCTTAGATCAAGTACGGTCTTTCATCCGATACGAGTTTATTTCTTAATGTGGCGTTACAGGCTCATCTTTCTCATCTCCGCGCCACACAGACCGGGCTACCAGCCATAACCGAGGAGGTGGCCATTCGTGATGCATTTCGCGCATTCCGCACTGTGTTTGCAAGGCATCAACGCACAGTCTTTCAACATGAACGCAAACAATGGTTTCAGAATGCTGACGAACGGCTGCGAGACGTAATTTTTTGTTACATTCTTCTGGTACAAGGACTCAAACTATTTAGCGCGTTGACATCACGTCGGCTCCGGCACATGCCGTAGAGCCTGTCACTATCCTTCCAGAAGCAGACGAAGAGGATAACGTTTTCAATCTCGATATGAGCGCGCGCATTGCTCAGTTTCAAAACGTTGATTTCAACAACCTTACAACAGATAATCTTGAGATGCTCGTGCGGGATGGGGGATACGCGCAGGCTATGCTTGCCCAGGCCGAAGCGCTTCGGCAGCCCAGTTCTGAGCATGTTACACTCGGCACCGTACCTGAGGCGCCGCTGGGTCCGATTTCGGGTTTGCCTCGTGGAACATTCACCCACGCGGTCATCCCTTTACAGCCTGTCTACGATCCGATGAGGCACTTGCCATTTGATTTGGTTGCAAAGCTGTTCTATGGTGGATTTTCGGACGATTCACTTGCAGGCCAGATCAACATATGGAAATATCTTCTGGCGATGCCTGAGCACCCGGTCGTACCGGTCTTCTCGATGAACATCGATGGGTATCAAGGCCAGCATGTCATGGATAGCGGGTCCTGTCCTCGGCCAGCGTGCGAGGCAAATCTATCTGACGCGTAACTTGGTGTCTAGTTATTGAATCTAGAATTTCGCTTATTTCTTGCACAGGAAATTCACGGACTCCACTCGTTCAATACATATCCATCAGTGTTGCCGCAAGATTCACCAAGAATTCGCAGATATTGCACTTGCCGCACAGTTTCCGCATATACCAATGCCCGAATGTCCAGTGAACGGTTGCAGAGAGGATACAGCTGCATTCACCTACAGTGAATTTGTGAAGCATATGATTTACCACCATCGCAGAAATTTTGACTGCCATATTGGTTCATGTGAACGCCGGTGAGATTTTCCGAGACTATTTAATTTTTCTCTCATACTACTTGCTAGATATTCCAGCAGACTCGAGCTGCAAACTCACATCGAAGAGCAGCACGCAATTCCATCAACTATACATGGTTTTTTACAGTTCTGTTATTGGTGCCATGAATGGTATTTTGTCTTTGATCGCATCGTTCTTCCATTTGACATGCACTATAGGCTCACGTCTGCCGTTGAATACCATTTGCATCGAGAAGTTCATTTTGTCACTGAATGGGAGCCACATTCTCTCCGTAGTCCCTTGAATACACTACCGCCAACGAACCAGCGTCCGCAATATGCCGCCAATATTAGTACAGGCCTCGTGCAGAACCCCGGGATTTGCCCTTTCTGTGCGTGGAACCATGCTCTGCGTGCGGCCAAAGATCCTGCCTGGCTCCACCAGTATGATTACATGATTTCATTCCGCCGCAGCTTGTGTTCTGAATTTAAATTTTGACAGAGAAACGGCGAGCAACCTCGAAACACACATTTTAAATCATCACCACCGCACTCTCGCACAGCAGTTTGAAGCTGGGGCTCGTCTCGCTTGTCCTTGCCAAATGTTCCCGGAATCCCAGCAGGCTACGTTCACGCTTATAGGCCTGTATAACCACTTGATCATGATTCATTCCATTGCATTGTAAGGTCGATCAGCAAAGCAGAAGGGCAGCGGCGAACTTCACCCAATCAAACGATTAAAGGATATCAAGCCTCCGACAAACGCCCCGAAGGGGTGGGTCTTGTATGGTTCTGACTGGCCAGAGGAGACGGAGACAACTACGCAACCCGTTGTTATTCCGGACGTACATGGATTGCTGCTGGCTCAGAGGCCAGCAACTTGGCATGGAAATCACGAGCAGGTATGTCTTCGTTTGCTTGTGCTCTACGTGAATCTGAAAATGCCAGGCAATATTTTCTCGAATGCTCGCGCGCGCAGAAGATCATCGTGGCGCCCCAGTCCCTCAATCTCTCATCGAAGATGGGCTTGATGAAGCCACTCGCGAGTTGCTTCAGACCACTATTAGAATGACTTTGGACGAGATTACTGAGAAATAGGGCAAATATTTTGTTGTAAATACGCTGCATGGGCTCGTATAACTTGTGACTACCGTCATTTCTCGATTACGCACTCTGGTTTCTTTACATTCAATATTTTCAGTAAATTTGAAGGGTGAACGGAGACATACATTGATTTGACGTGCTCGAGGACGTCGGCGCGTCATTGAGATGGAGGGCGCTGTTGAGCGCCAAAGATGCCTCCAGCCTTCGTGTCTCTGCATCCGTCTCTCTGATTCTGGCTTCAGCAAGCGCCGTCTCAGCCTTGAGTCGTGTTATCTCCAACAGCTCGAAGTAATACATCAAGCTATGGAGACTGTTGCCATGCTCGATTGCTGGTGCAGCCGTCGCGCTACATTTACCCGAATGAGTCGCGTCAAAGAGAAAATATCCACAGCATACCAAAGACCAGTTTCTGGGACAGCAACGGGTGACAGAGTTTCCTCCGGGGCCTTGTTTTCTGCATTCTGTCTAATCACAGGATGCTCTGTCTGTGCAAAGACTTTTTAGGAAGATGAGGATACGTACTCCGAAGATCTCCCTAGGACGGGACGCGCACGGCGTGTCACCCCCACGCTCGTCCGCTGCCGTTTCGAAGAATCTCCGGGAGTGTCTTCCCTAGCTTCTGGTGCAAGACGTTTGTGGCTCATCGGCGTGAAAAGAGAATGTAGGTCGGCGACTGTGAAGGTGCACGTGCAAAAGTCGCCCGATTTGTCTTTCCACTGGTCCTCATACGACATGTCTTCCGATGAAGACTCCGAGTCGTCTGGTGACAACTCAGATCCTCCCTCCAAGCCCACTCAGGCCACTCGTCGTCGGCGCCGAGCCGAATTGCTCAAAGAGTTACCAGCGCTCATCGTGGCTGGAAGCTCTGACTGCGAGCAGTTTGAGGATGAAATTGCAGCAATCCTCCCAAGCATCGGAAAGAAAAGACAGACAAAGGTGTGTCAGTGAATGCTGTCCGCACTTCCACTCCTCACAACTTGGTGTTCGACAAAAGAAGAGAAAATCCAGTGGCAGAGGGAAGGGGGCAAATCCGAAAGCGAAGGTAAAAAACTCCCTGGCGATCGTCATTTGTATTCTTCATGTTTCTTCAGAAGCCTAAAGCTGCCAACGACTCGGACGATAATGATCAAAAAGACCCAGTCCAAACTCGTGTCAACGACATTGCGGCGACGCGAAATCTGCAGGGCTCCGTCACAGCTGCAGTACTCACCGAGTTCATTGTGAACCCCCCTGCCGGACAAGAAGCGCGCGAGGACAATGGATTTGTGATTCTCTTTTCAGGCGTGCAAGGCCCATTGGACACGTCGATCGAGCCGCACGTTTGGGACAACGAAGTGAAAGCGGCATGGGTAAGCAACCCCCGTATACCTTTGTCGGTTCGTTTTTCGGTCTTAATAATGCTTGTCCAGGGCCAATTCGGGACAGATTTCAATCGTAGCTTGATGATGACGGTGGGAGAACAAGCCACACAGAACACGCCGCCAGATCAGGGTGACATACAAATGATGTGCCAGATGAACACGGTACGTGTCAAACAATGTCCCCATTTCGCCTCCCGGGTCTTACTTTTCAACGGCGGAAGGATATTTGCAAGCATGACGAGCACCAGTCCGCCCGTCAATTACATCTCCACATCACCAAGAACGTTCTCATCTTGGAGTTCTGTAGCCGGTGGTCGGTTCTTTCCGCAGGGGAAGGTCAAACAAAGCGTCAGAATGAGTACTACGCCGGTGTGTATCAAACGCAGGCAGATGTGGCTCCACTATTTGCCGGTATACCTTTGAAACAGTGGGACGAACTGGTCGCCGTCCCCGAGCATTGCAACAAGCTCAAGAGCTTCAAGAAACTGCATCGCGCAGCCATCACGAGTCGCAACCGTTACATGAGGCTCTACAATGAGGTACGTATTATTTAATTGACGCCTGACCATCACTGACACATTTCAGTTTGGAGTACTGCTTCTGTTGGTAACTGCCTTCGACGGGATGCGGTTGACCAACTCTCATACCACGAAGCCATATACAAAGGTTCTTACGAGGTTGCTGCAACTCAGGAGCGAGTCAATGGATGCGCAGGACTTGGAAGACCGGGATGCAGAGAGTTGGGCAGTGTTGGCGCTGATCCTCGGAGAAGCGGATGCGGATCTGTATCAGCGTATCAATCGGTTCGATGACGATCATCGTGCTAACCAAAAATTCGTTGCAAAGGCGGAGTATGTCTAGTATTGTCGTCGTTGGTTACGTTGCAATTGTCTTGGTCTGAGTCGAATTGATGTTTAGCATTTGGAATCTGAACAGAGGTTAGCGCCGAGCGAGCATTGACGCGTTCAGAGTCTGAACTGCGAAAATCTATGTTCGGATTCCGAACACAAAACTTGAGGGCCATTGAATGAAAATTGATGTTTCGCATTCGGAATCCAAAAAGAGGTTAGCACCGAGCGACCATTGACGCGTTCAGAGTCTGAACTGCGAAAATCTATGTTCGGATTCCGAACACAAAACTTGAGGGCCATTGATTGAAAATTGATGTTTCGCATTCGGAATCCAAATAGAGGTTAGCGCCGAGCGAGCATTGACGCGTTCAGAGTCTGAACTGCGAAAATCTATGTTCGGATTCCGAACACAAAACTTGAGGGCCATTGAATGAAAATTGAAGTAGGACTGAGATGGGTTAGCGGCCACAGTGATGCCGTGTCAAGTTAGAGCTGAGCCCGGGCCACTGATTCATTGCTAGGGCCGACAGTGGGAGCAAAAGAAATGAGAGCGGAAGCAAAGGACAAGGCTGCACTGCTTTACACAGCCACATTGGTAAGCACACCGGTGGATTATACAGCCTCAACCACAATCTTTGGCGCTCTGGAATTGATCCTAGACCAAATTCTAAGATGGCCCCTGCACAAGGATGACACGCTTTTCCGGAGTGGTAGACCTACGGGTCTCAATATTTATGCATCTTTTTGCGAGGATCGTTTAATCGAAGCTGAAGACCCTAAGTTTCACGAGATTCCTTTTTCCCCCAGAATTTACCCCAAACTTAGAGTCCTCAGCCTCAGTTTAAACAATCCTGGCAAAAAGATGCATAAGTATTGAGACCCGTTGGTCTACCACTCCACAAAAGTGTGTCATCCTTGTGCAGAGGCCCTACTAAAACACCAACAGAATAGACAGATGCTTCACTACATGACCAAACAAGTTAGGGCCTGCAAAAAAATACAAATACTGTACAAACTAGAATTAGATAGTATTGCCGCACAAGACCAGAAAAATAATAGGTTAAGGGAGACGTTGGTGTCGGTAGCCACTTTTTTGGTTCTTTGTTTAAAGCACTCCTTGTAAAAAAGGGCACAAATATTAAGACCCGCAGGTCTACAACTCCGGGAAAGTGTCATCCTTGTGCAGGGGCCCTGCTAAAACACCAACAGATCGGTCCTGTTCTGCTCCTTAAGAAATGCGACAAACTGTGAGAACTTGGTTTGTATCTGAGCTTGTGCATGCATTGTCGGTTGGGTAAGATCACGATGGATCTTGTCAGCGTTACATCATCAATATAATTTCTGAGGCCGAATGGCCGCGGCTCAAACACCTCAGTCCTGGACTGATATTGTCCCGTTTGCCCTAAAAAAAATTGTATTACCACTGCCAAAAAAGAAACCTTTTTTGAAAATTTATCTGCATCTTTAATTTTCCGTGTTCAGATTACAAAGTCTTTGTTTGGATTCCAAACACAGACTCCGCAAGAAAATTCTTTTCGGGAGCAGCTCCATAATCTCATTCATTTCGAGATCAACTGCAATCTTGTGAGTGGATCAATTCGTGGATGGTCTGTGAATGTACTATGTATGTGATCAGAACCAACATTTATTTGCATGTTCAGATTACTTACAAAATCTTTGTTCAGATTCCGAACATAAAATTTTCTATGTTCGGATTCTGAACACAGAATCTTGAGATGTCGATTCAATGACATTCGGAATCCAAACACTGCTTCTATGTTCAAATTCCGAACATAAACTTTTCTATGTTCGGATTCCGAACACAGAATCTTGAGATGTCGATTCAATAACATTTGGAATCCGAACACTGCTTCTATGTTCAGAATCTGGACATCCATTTCCAAGCACGGTGAAGTAAAAAGGGGACATGTGGGAAGATCAAAATTCAACTGCGGGCTCTCAGCACCTGGTCGACAAAGGCTCTGTTGATTTGGCGAATGAAGAAATAAAGCATGGTACGCATCTAAGATGAACTTGATCACTGTGAAAGCACATCCTAGGATTGACACCGGTGAAAAATGAGCACACTCCTTCTCCTGCAGTGTGCACAGTAAGAGTATGTTGTACAAAGCACAGATTTGAGTACACCCATGGTCCAGTGTGCACGGTTTCGTGTGCGTTCAATGATTACAGAGTATAGGAGAACAAGCACGTAGGATTCAGTGATAAATACTGTTATAGAAATTGGACAGATATCTTCGGCGTCAACAGTGTTTACTGTTGACAGTTCACCATTTGCCGTTCACCGTCCATTGTCCATTGTCCATTGTTCATCGTTCATTTTGCAATTCAATGTTCACAGTACAGAGGCTGTTCATGATCTACGAAGTGCACTGACCATTCGTAGAAGTACACCGACCAGTACAAAGATTATCTCTGGATACGTATCAATTGTTCCAACCAGTGAGTCCACTCCGAATGTTTATTCCAAAGAACTTGAACTTCCGGATGTACCAAATTTTTTGGCCAACCAAGAGTTCAGTGTCAACCATAGTGAAAATATCCCATATCTTCCCCTGCCTGTTTCTGGGCATGATATGTGTTCTAATGAGCTTGAGCTCTGGTACAAATTTGCTGGTGTCTGCTCATCCACCACGTTTTCGTCCAATATTTTAACTGTAGCCTCTCACGATATATCTGCTTTTGTTCATTCCATACTGGCTTTCTGACAGCAGATGATACTAGAACACTTGCGGAAGCTCATGCTGTGAGTACACAGGTCGTCTCGCCAAGATCTACACCTCAATATCCGAAAAATCGCCAGTGTAATGTGAATTGTCCTGGCTGGCATTTATACCTGCTCTTTCGACGGCTAAATAAGGCGACTGAATAGTACAGTTAATTCACCACTCAAGCTCCAATGCATCCACTTAATATTTGGTATTCAAACGAGAATGATTTCATAAGGCAGGTGTTGTCAGCATGCTCTCTCTGAACATACAGTTCCAACTTGTTCGCTGGGTTTAGCTGCAGAACTCGCAAAAGTCGCAAGTTAACGTTCTTCTGATCAAATTACATTATATGCCGCATAAGGGATGTGGCTCGCTTCGTATCAATGTTTCGCTCCGCTTACGGTGAGCGATCTGAGAGCCTTGGCGGTTTGCCACCATTTGCCAGCAATGAGTAGGAAACCCAACCTTTTAGAGCACTGTTGAAACATTCATGTCAATCAATCTGTGAACTTGACTGTTTGCTCTTCAAGCAGATATTAAGGGCTCAATTGGGTCCTTTCATTGTGCGCACACTGGCTCTGGGCATGTACGGCTCACAGCAAACCAAGTTGAGCAACTAAAACACGGGAGCAAGATAACTCTGCGCCTCCCTAGGACAATGTAGTGTGACTGTGGTGGTAAAGTGGGATAGTCTCGAAGCTCTTTAATCTTACTTGTCTGAATCTGTTGGACATTTCATTAGAAATAATTATAAAATAACATTTTATCTGTCGGACTCAATGAGAGCAACAACCAAGTAGGTTTGGAGATGCCTTCATACCTATAGAATTTCTCTAACATCTGGTGGCTCAATGTGAGCTGGTTGACGCGCGAGTGAACCTTTGAGCCGTGGTTCCAGTGCCTCTAATTCAATACAACTTCAAGTCAATGTTATCAGAAATGAAACATGTTATTCAAACATGAATGGAAGCCAGCACAAGAAGTTCTCTGAAACCATGAAAATCAGGATGGAGGCCAAGTTCAACTGGGTGGATTTGGGAGCTTGGTGTGGAAAAAGGTACGTACAGGGGTGCCGGAGGGCCTTGGTATGGTGTATTCAGGCCAAAGTTTCGCGATGCATTACAACAGCTATTCCAATACCACCAAGAAAAGACGGAAGAGTTATGGCGGAGACGCACCATTCAAACGGCGATCGCGCCATCCGCAGCACTCAACCGCCATCCGCAAGCACTTCATGAGAAAAAGAACCCATATTAGGGCAAGCACCGCCACGACCTTCATGGTGTAAGACCTGGTCTCTAACGTGACCAGGCACTAGTACTTACTTGCTGTCAACGGTCTTGGAGGTTTAGAAACGTAACGTTTCTAAACCTAGCTTGTACACTCAGAACTCTCCCGAATCTCAACCCCAAGCTCCTGCGCGCCTCTGTGGGGAGCCCTCGTCAGCCACGAAATTCGAAATTCGAATATTCGAATGCCACATCTTGACATACATGCGACTCAGCGCGGAGGCCGTTCCATCTCTCGGTCCTCTCACACTCAGCTCGACTTATGCCCGCCCCTTTTCCCGATACTTCTTCAAGTTGCGAATTCATTTGCTGCCGCTAATAGGCTATACATGGTCCCTCCGCAACGTATGAGTGCGTCTTCAATCCCCAATCGCCGAGGACCAATACACTATTACTTGCTTGCTTGCTATCTATAGACGGCCATCGAGGACGGTTATCGTAACATTTGCACCATCCTCAGCGGTGACGCAACGCCACCAGGTCCAGAAATCTATGCGCCATCCTCTGTCAAACCATGTTTGACCCAAACTCGGGTCCCAATGCACATAACTGCAGTCTGAATCCTAGCCCTCCTCGGCGCTCCTGGCTGCGAAAGCTCTGAAAGAGATCGCACATACAGATAAGTATCCATCTTGGACAAGTGTACAAAATATAGATACTCGCGGAGTAATCTCACCTGTGGCCTAGTAGGGCTCTCGAATCCACTTAACTCCGGGTCCTTAGCGTTCCACGTTCCTCCTGAAATACCATTTGAAACTGTACAGGGCGTGCCGCGATTCCGACTGCACAGTAAGCTCGGGCGGAGTAGGGCGGGTCCTATCCGAGTCAGCGCCAATCATGCTATTATCGTCGGACTGCTCGGCAATCTGCCTACCTACACCGAATTTCGGATGTTAGTTCCATTTGGGAAGTAGAAAACTGCGAGCCGACAGCGAGCGTCCCTGGCTATCGCAGTCACGGCCACCTCGCGTTTCACCCGGGTGCGCGCACCTGTATTAAAATTCAAGACTCCTCCTTCTTTGTTCACCTTCCCCACGTTTTCCGCCCACCATGCCGACTCACCACATTGTCACGATGCTCATACCCGCGTGGGGCCACACCGTTAGCTACATCTACGTGGCAACGCAAATGCTGCAGAAGGATCCCTCCCTGTGCATCACGATTGTTCAGCACAATTCCGTCTGTGCGTGTCCTTAAATACGAGTTGCCACTGGCCAGATATATGCTAACTTTCTCCAAGTGGAACAGATGGAGGCAGAGCTGAAGACATGCACATACGACACGCGCGGCTCCGAATTATTGGACTAGGCGAAAAAAAGTTCGTTCCCGTTTATTATATCTTCGCTACTGATTTTCGCCTCTTTGATAGCTCTCAGCTCTCTCCCACCGCGATCAAGGAGTCATTTGCCCAACTCATCGCAGGCTGGATGGAAACGATCCCACAACTAGCCCAGGGAAGTGATGGGTGGCCCAAACCGGAGACTCTGCATGTATGTCTCGCGTGGGATTTCTTCCCGGGCTTATACTCAGGAATTATTATTATTTTGATCTAGCTGGACTTCGTCGCCGGCGGGATTGTGATCGAACCCACCAAACAAGTGGTGGGTCCGGACTGCAAAATCCTCATCTGGTGGTCTTGCGCTCTGGTTTCCATGCCCGGCCATTTGAACGACTATGATTTTGTCGCCATCGCACAGGAAATCTACGCAGACGAGGCACGGCGGGAAGGCCGGTCTATGGACGATATTATGGATGCGGTTCGTGTCTCAGCATCAACGTCTTTTTCGTCTGACCTTTTAAGTTCGATCTAGATTGGACAAGCGTGGAACGGAAGCGATAGGTTTTCTGGACGCATCGTCAAATGTCCGGGGGTGCCCGACATGTACGACTATGAGCGCGTCTGTCACTCTGCCGGCCACACGCCAGGCGTCGGCCAGCTCCTCGCCGGAGCACAGAAGCTGGCCAAAATCGCCGACGGTATCATCGCACCAAGCAGCCTCTGCATCGAGCCCGTCGGCGTGCCGTACTGCAAAGACTTCTACAAAAAGCGCGGGCAGGAGCTCTTCACCATCGGGCCTCAGGCGCACGAACTGTGCTGGACCGACGCGCCGCCCGCCCCGCCCACCAACGCCACCGTCGCCGCGTTCCTCGACAACGCGCTAACCCAGTATGGCCCGAAATCAGTGCTATACATTTCCTTCGGGTGCGCCCGCGTCCATTGGCGCCCGTGTATATTTTAGTTGGATTTCGCTCATGTCCGCGCCACGCAGATCACTTTTCTTCCCGATCGCCACGCCCGCGCTCGTCGAGGCGCTCGTGAACACGCTCCTTAGCCTGGAGCAGCCGCTTCCGTTCGTCTTCGCGCTCGGAGGAAAGCTTGCGGCGCTCCCGCCCGCGCTCATTGCGCGCGCCAACGCGAGTGGGCGCGGGCTTGTTTGCGACTTCTGGGTCGAGCAGCGCGCGATTCTGCAGCATCGCGCCCTCGGCTGGTTCCTCACTCACGGCGGCTTCAAGTAAGCGTTAAACCTGCTTGTTTCTTCCGTTTTATCCCACTCATACTTTCCTCCAGCTCGGTGTCTGAATCGCTCTCGCAGGGCATCCCGCTCATCGTGTGGCCGACAACTGCCGAACAACCTGTGAATGCCGCACTCCTCTCATCGGGTTCACACCCCGTCGCCATCGAGCTCCTGCAAGTGTGTTTTCTCTGTTAATTTTTTTCCATCACGTCACAGTCTGACTCTCGCACAGGTCCGCACGGGCCCGCAACTCGGGCCTTCATTGCGCGGCGGACCAACGATCACGGGCACCGTCGAGGACGCATCGGCGGAATTCACGGCGGTTTTCAAGGCTGCGCGGGGCGCCCGCGGCGCCATCTTGCGAGTAAATGCGGTGAAGATGGCGGCAGCGCTGCGGGCGGCGAGAGCGGGAGAGGTGGGGGATGAGCTTAAACGCTTGGCTGCATTTTAAGCAAGGGTTAAGTATCCGATGGAGGATTTATCTTGCCCGATGCACTTGGTTGAAACAGTGCCTGTAATTTGAACATTTGTAGAATTTGGACATTCGCTTGATTGAGGTGAATGGCACAATGCTGCGCGGTTAATTGAACATCCGGTCCGCAACTCACCAGTTTCATTTCTGATCTTCGGGGTTTAAGCTTGAAATAGAGTGAACCCGACTCTGTGTTCTCCTATGATTAGGATCTACGGCACAGGTCTTGGGGAGAGGCGGAGGCGGATTGCCGGGAGAGCCCGGTTTCGCATTGAGTCCGTGCCACATGCAGACGAGTTCCTAAGCTGCACAAATCAAGACAGAATCTCGAACCCACGAGTCCACTACTCCACGAGTCCAAACGATGGAAGAAAGAGACTAGAAGACCGCTGCCTCGCGTAGAAACTCACCTAGCAGTGCCTCCGGTTGTACTTGCATGGTCCCATCCGATGCTTAGGGATGCACAGTCCATTGTCGCCGAAAGAGACTTGAAACAAAGAGCGATGTCGTTAAGAGCAACCCATCGGTGATCGGACTCAGCGCTACTCGGCCGAATCAACTACAAGGTAGAGCTATAGCCGTGCTCGACTTTAGTGAGGATGGGAAGAGATGGAAGGATGGAGTGTGAAGGAGGAAAGGATGTTCTGTGTGTGTGTGGGGGGGGCTTGGCCGTCTCGGCCGATTCGGTATTCTTTGGCGCTGCGGGAAAGGCGGCGGCAAAATCCGGATCGGAAAGGGACGGGACGCGAGACGGCCAAACCCGTACGCAAGAGCAGCCGAGGGTCATGTCGGAAGGAGACCCAGAGCTACCCAAGCGTAAGCTCAAACAAAGAGGGACGGGAGGGTGGGGCTCGAAAAACGAAGTCTTAGAGAGAGATACGCGAGGAAAAGTGATTTTTCGGTATGCGCTGGTGAGCGGAGGCAGAAGACTTAGATAGGTGGCTGTGCGTTGGTAGATCTAATCTTATCTACAACGCCCAGCGTGAAGGAAAAGAACTAAAGTCTACGGCTACGCTCTACCTTGTCATCCACTCAGGCCGACTCGCGCGCTCGTCTCGCCTGAGCTCCCAACAAGGTAGAGCTATAGCCGTGCTCGACTTTAGTGAGGATGGGAAGAGATGGAAGGATGGAGGGTGAAGGAGGAAAGGATGGTAAGATCGCGATGGATCTTGTCAGCGTTACATCGTCAATATAATTCTGAGGCTGAATGGCTGCGGCTCAAACACCTCAGTCCTGGACTGATATTGTCCCGTTTGCCCTAAAAAAAATTGTATTACCACTGCCAAAAAAAAACCCTTTTTTGAAAATTTATCTGCATCTTCAATTTTCCGTGTTCAGATACGAAGGCCCTCCGGGCACCCCTGGTACCTCGTGCTATACCCTGGTTTGAAATGTTTTTGGTCTTTCAATCTAGTACTCCAGATTCAGAAGAATTGACACATAATTATCATCAAGGCAGATTCACAAAACAGACTGAGAGACTACGGCTCAGGTTCACTTGGTCGACGCGTTCGCGTCAACCAAGTTCACGTTGAGCCATGGATTTCGGAGTTGATGGACACAGAATTATCCCTTGATGTAAATGTTATTTTAGAGCCAGATTCACAAAGAATGAAGACTACAGTTCATTTTGCTTGCGTAGACCAAGCTCACGTTGAGCAGTGGACATTGAACTTTGTTATATGAGCAGTCATTCCAGATAAAAGAATGAAGACAGTGCCATTTAGGAGATTATACAACTGTTAGGGACCAGTCTGCCAGTGTTGGGTTCATTTTGGAGGAGTGCAGAACAGGAAGCAGGAAGACAGAATTCGGGAATGGTCATGGTTTAGGATTTTAGGAGCAACATTTAGACGTAGAGGGGTGAAGTTACGGGGAGAACTTTCGCAAGATGACGGATGCTAAACCTTGGCTAAACCAGTAGAGATACCACAAGAATGCAAACAATCTTGGGAAGCATTGATTTGTGAGGTGGCTCCAGGACTCAGAATCTGGTGCTGCACTGTTCGGGCAGCGGTTATTTCTCCATGATCGGCGTCGAATTAACGAGGAACGTCAAATCAATCGACAGACTTTGATGCCGGACCGGAGGGCTGTGCTAAGAAATCCGATTAAGGCTCGTTTATCGCATTAAAGAATCTAGATGCTGTGCCGAAAAACTTTTGTCGGGGAGGCTGTGTACAAAATGCATATTTCCACCAGCCAGAAAACTTTAATTAAATATTTAAATAGTTAATTTTGAATTTGATGGTACGATCGGTGCATCGGAGTCGATTCTTCTATTCGTGTTGGAGACCTGGATCCGTAAACGGTACCAGGAATTACACAGTCTTCGTTTGGATTCCAAACACAGACTCCGCAAGAAAATTCCTTTTCAGGAGCAGCTCCATAATCTCATTCATTTTGAGATCAACTGCAATCTTGTGAGTGGATCAATTCGTGGATGGTCTGTGAATGTACTATGTATGTGATCAGAACCAACATTTATTTGCATGTTCAGATTACTTACAAAATCTTTGTTCGGATTCCGAACACAGAATCTTGAGATGTCGATTCAATGACATTCGGAATCCAAACACTGCTTCTATGTTCGAATTCCGAACATAAGCTTTTCTATGTTCAGATTCCGAGCACAGAATCTTGAGATGTCGATTCAATGACATTCGGAATCCAAACACTGCTTCTATGTTCGAATTCCGAACATAAACTTTTCTATGTTCAGATTCCGAACACAGAATCTTGAGATGTCGATTCAATAACATTTGGAATCCAAACACTGCTTCTATGTTCGGAATCTGGACATCCATTTCCAAGCATGGTGAAATAAAAAGGGGACATGTGGGAAGATCGAAATTCAACTGCGGGCTCTCAACACCTGGTCGACAAAGGCTCTGTTGATTTGGTGAGTGAAGAAATAAAGCCGGTACGCAGCTAAGATGAACTTGATCACTGTGAAAGCACATCCCAGGATTGACACCGGTGAAAAATGAGCACACTCCGTCTCCTGCAGTGTGCGCAGTAAGAGTATGTTGTGCAAAGCACAGATTTGAGTACACCCATGGTCCAGCGTGCACGATTTCGTGTGCATTCAATGATTACAGAGTATAAGAGAACAAGCACGTAGGATTCAGTGATAAATACTGTCATAGAAATTGGACAGATATCTTCGGCGTCAACAGTGTTCACTGTTGACAGTTCACCATTTGCTGTTCACCGTCCATCGTCCATCGTCCATCGTTTATCGTTCATTTCGCAATTCAATGTTCACAGTACAGAGGCTGTTCATGATCTACGAAGTGCACTGACCATTCGTAGAAGGACACCGACCAGTACAAAGATTATCTCCGGGTACGTATCAAATTTTCCAACCAGTGAGTCCACTCCGAATGTTTATACCGAAGAACTTGAACTTCCGGATGTACCAAATTTTTTGGCCAACCAAGAGTTCAGTGTCAACCATAGTGAAAATATCCCATATCTTCCCCTGCCTGTTTCTGGGCGTGATATGTGTTCTAATGAGCTTGAGCTCTGGTACAAATTTGCTGGTGTCTGCTCATCCACCACAGTTTTCGTCCAATATTCTAACTGTAGCCTCTCACGATATATCTGCTTTTGTTCATTCATACTGCTTTCTGACAGTAGATGATACTAGAACACTTGCGGAAACTCATGCTGTGAGTACACAGGTCTCGTCTCGCCAAGATCTACACCTCAATATCCTGAAAAATCACCAGTGTAATGTGAATTGTCCTGGCTGGCATTTGTACCTGCTCTTTCGACGGCTAAATCATAAAAGGCGACTGAATAGTACAGTTAATTCACCATCTCAAGTTCCAATGCATCCACTTAATATTTGGTATTCAAACGAGAATGATTTTCATAAGGCAGGTGTTGTCAGCATGCTCTCTCTGAACATACAGTTCCAACTTGTTCGCTGTGGTTTAGCTGCAGAACTCGCAAAAGTCGCAAGTTCTTCTGATCAAAATTACATTATATGCCGCATAAGGGATGTGGCTCGCTTCGTATCAATGTTCGCTCCGCTTACGGTGAGCGATCTGAGAGCCTTGGCGGTTTGCCACCATTTGCCAGCAATGAGTAGGAAACCCAACCTTTTAGAGGCACTGTTGAAACATTCATGTCAATCAATCCGTGAACTTGACTGTTTGCTCTTCAAGCAGATATTAAGGCCTCGATTGGGTCCTTTCATTGTGCGCACACTGCCTCCGGGCACTCTACGGCTCACAGCAAACCAAGTTGAGCAACTAAAACACGGGAGCAAGATAACTCTGCGCCTCCCTAGGACAACGTAGTGTGACTGGGGGGGTAAAGTGGGATAGTCTCGAAGCTCTTTAATCTTACTTGTCTGAATCTGTTGGACATTTCATTAGAAATAATCATAAAATAACATTTATCTGTCGGACTCAATGAGAGCAACAACCAAGTAGGTTTGGAGATGCCTTCATACCTATAAGAATTTCTCTAACATCTGGTGGCCTCAATGTGAGCTGGTTGACGCGCGAGTGAACCTTTGAGCCGTGGTTCCAGTGCCTCTAATTCTAATACAAACTTCAAGTCGACGTTATCGAAGAAATGAAACATTTATTCAACATGAATGGAAGCCAGCACAAGAAGTTCTCTGAAACCATGAAAATCAGGATGGAGGGCCAAGTTCAACTGGGTGAATTTGGAGCCTGGTGTAGAAAAAGGTACGTACCAGGGGTGCCCGGAGGGCCTTGGTATGAATAAAAATAAATTGATCTGTGCAAAAAAATCCTTGAAAACTATTGTGGCAAGCCTGTGCATGATGGCCGTGCTCCTCCTGCCAAAGTTAAGTGCCATCAGTGGCTGTGTTTAAGTGCATTAAGTGCATGTCGTCGCAACCTTCTTGTCTCTTGGGCCATACTTTGCCATTTCTGCTGGATCTACTGGCCTGCAACTCCTCAACACAAACATTGCAGGCTCAGACACATTTTTCTGGCTCAAAACACGGTTGAACACAAGGGTGAAATATTTACGGCCCCATGCCGTTCTCGGATTTCCTTGGAAGTGAAGATCCTGTTCACCTATCTTGCGGCATGCTCGAAATAATGACTATCTAACACTCCATTTCCACGGGACTCGCGTTTTCCAGACCACACGATGTGTGTTTGAACAATTGCCGATTCGGCGATTCCAGCTGATCTCGGCAATTTCCCTGCGTAATTTTTTCCCTCAGAATCCACGGCATTCAGCTTCTACTACCTTGGGAGCCTGGTAACCAAGATTTCAGCATGATGATGCATCAGTAAATCCTGATTGCTACAGCAAAATCAGGATTTGCTGATGTGATAGATACAGGACATGTATAAGTTCATGAATGTTGAGTATGTTCCCCAATGGTTTTGCACTGGTTGATGATCCAAACGGTCAGCGGAAAGCTGTAGTACAGCCAGTTCTTTGGGTCACAAAAATATTAGAATTCAGACTCCTGTGAAGATCTTTGAGTTTGCGTTGAAATTCCTTGAAATTCCCGCATTCCTTCCTTTTTCGATTTCTTTTCCGCAACTTTCCCCTTCCGGCGACCCAGTACAATGGTCGGAAAACCAATTAAAGTACCTCAAACCGCACATGCCGCGAGCAGCGGCGGCAGAGGAGTTAGGAGTGGAAACGATTTACCCCGCTTGTGAGGCGAGAACGCAGAGTACAGCTCAAGACAGGCGCGAACGTGGAATACTGCGATCTGAGGTTGAAGTGCTGGAAGTAGTACGATATCAGTACTCAGAAACGAGTAGCAGGGTCAGTCAGGCCTGCTTGCGTCGAGGAGATCAACCGAGCGAGAGAAGTCACCGCCGCTCGTTAATACGGCGCTTCAGCGCGGCAAAGCTAGGCATCAGGTGCCGCTGGTGCCTGATCATCGCTGGTGCTCGATCAATTATTGGGGCGCAAGTTCTAGGGCCACTGATCCAGCCCAGGAATAAACACCATGACCGACATTCGCGAATATAGGATGCCGAGCACGAGACGCTTCACGAGGAACAAGACATGCCGGAGCTTCGCTCCGGCTCATACAGTTGAGGCATAGTTCATTCAGTTTATTCGAGAGTGAACAAAATTTGAGGGTATTAGTGGACCGAAATTTCGTTGACAGTTTCAATAATATATCCACCGATTCGCAAATCACATCTGTTCTAGTGTACCCATCGCACTACCGGCCTACCTAACTTCAAGGTTGTGTACGCAATATGGGTGTATCTATGCGCTTGGAGAAACATACAGCTGTCATCCTGGTCAGGACAGGTAGGTGGAGGGGGAGGGTATAAACGGACCAGCAACGCCACCGAATAGCCTTTGGTGTCTATAAACTACGGGCAATCGTCAGTGAAACTCAGCTGGCGTGCCCGAGACACTCACCACTCCGAACCAATAATCAAGAAAAACGCGAACACTCTCCATCCAATCAGCAACAAAAGATCGCAGTATGGAAGCAAGGCAACATAGCTTGGACGATTACTAAGATATTACAGATAAGAAGGGTTTTGACACTCTTGCCTGCAGTGTCCATTGAAATCCGGAGGTATTGGACACCGAGAAAAAACTGGGCTTCCTGATACTGAGGAAAAGCTTGAAGAGTCTTGTATCCGAGGCCTGGAGTCACGGGCCGTGCGTCTTGGCGAGCGCTTGGATGGGTAGGCGGATGACTTGATGATTTTTCCAAGCCTGAGAAGGCAGTACATTAAAGAGACTTTGAGCCGATACCCAGGAGTTTGGAGATCTGAGTCCATATGGGAATTGGAAAGTCCGGGATCAAAAGTCCGGGATCAGGTCTGACGGAAGTGATCGGCGGACTGATGGAATGTAGAGCGACGAAGCCGCGGGGGCGGATCAGATCGGTCATTAATCCAAACACAGTGCAACAAATGGGTATTTTGTTCACTGCACGTCCCAGAGGCCGAGACAAGGCCAGCTAGAAGTCCATAAATCAAGGATAAGAGACTATCTTAACTTGCGTAAAACAATTAGATGAATTATTGACCCATAAGAACAAGAATGTTACAGCACTGCTTACTTCCTGGTATGTACTGTACATCTGTTGCCATTTGGGATAGCGTGTTGGCAAGCCTGGTCCAGCTAATGACTAACGATTCAATAAATCTTTATTGAAAGAAATATCAGCTTCATGAGGTAGTAAATGCCGAGAACTCCAATATCAATTTAATGCAATTGATTTATTCCCGCTTGCCTTCGGCAGAAGCAAAAGGGAAATCTATTCTGGCAGCCATTAGATCCTTCAGATGCGCTTGAAATAATTAAATGACTAGCTCAGATGAGCTGCAGCTGAAGTAGCATGCAGATAAACAAATAAAAAGGAGGGATGATGTAATTCAAACTCCGACAAGAAGTGCCGAACTACGGCCAGACTTGATGCCGGACAGTTTTGCCGGACTTTCCAACTCCCAAATGTCCTGGGAGATCTTGCGTATCGCGCTTAAGTTTTGCCAGGATTGCTCGAGTTAACGTTGTAAAAATCCGTTTGCGCGTCGCAGCGGAAGCAGTTTGCTCTTCGGCCTGTTGAGTCGTGCGAGTTGTTGAAGCAAGAACAGCGTATGGAGAGATCAGCAGCAGAACTTTGGTGCAGCGGAGGGATGATGGGAGGGAGAAAGGAGCGAATGACGGCAAAGCAAGATGCCATTCCTTTTGAACGGCTCTTGAGCGGTTCAACTCTGAACGGATGTTCGATGCCGCGTGATCGGCGAGGTTGAAAATGGCGTCCAGTTCCCTGGAAAAAGCTAATTTATTTTTCGCAAAGGTCAGTTGGTTGAACCGGAAGGGCTCTGTTCACCGACTGGGTAAAAGAGTAAATTATCGTGCGAACGCTCGTGGCGTGCGAAAACAAACAGGTGTATCCTGATACGAGGGATCTGCTTAATACATGAAGTATGATTGGACAAGTAAAATTGGACGATCGGTTCAGAGCATTCAGAACAAGGATGAAAGTAAAGCCTTCTTGAAAACGCCGATTGTAAATTGGACAACACAGTTCCAGGTAGATATCCGCACTGCGCAGCGGTTGTGGGATACGTAGTACAGAGTTGCCGGGGATCACCAAGACGATCCGGGTCTCTGGAGTCCGCATGGAGATTCAGGAGTGGTTCTGGCGTGGTAAGTTTGCGGCCTGGACGAGGACGATTGCACGAATATTGATCATGAACAGCTTGTCACTTGGCTTCGGAGCGGGACCCACTTGGATGGCAGAGACGCAGGAAGAAAGAGTTGCGAAAATATTACCGAAAGCAATCTACCGTTGCGAGAAGACTAGACTAGACGAGCAGACGAATCTAGAACGGACATTCCATGGAGCTCGAGCCTGCGGGGGAAATAGCGAGCAGAGCAGAAGCCGATGGACGACGCAACAAGACTTGAAGTCAGCTCCCTTTCATGCATCCATTTCAGGAAGATCCGGCGAGCACAGGGCACTCTGGATCAGAGCTGAGCTGAAGTATTCGCAGAGCTCCTAGGATGATGAGAAAGAACATAACAGAGCTACGGACTGCAGAGACAGAACAAATCGCGGTAGATTTGTGTAGATCCGCACTGAGATAGGACGGTGAACTGCAGCTCTGAGAAAACGGAAGCTTGCACGGCGAGTGGAGATTACCAGGGCGTGGTGTGCAACGAGCTCGTGAGATTCTATGTCGGCAGATTCGGGTGCAGGGTGGATAACGTAGAATTAACATGCGAGTTGAAGAAGGCGGCGGCGCCGCGAGACTTGGCGTGGAGCTGCGCACGCCACGGCCCACGTTGACGTCTGTGAACGTGAAGTTGGAGGTGATGTGCAGAAGCTATTATCGGGGAGGTGGGCGGCGGCGGGATGCGTGGGCGGATGTAGACATTGCGGCGGGGGCGGGTTCAGCCGCGGAATTCAGCAAACGTGGACCAGAACGCGTTTGATCCCCGTGCCTGACATGATCGCCGGTGCTCCCACAGTGCCACTTGCCTTCTGTCTTCCATGTCACACACGCACTCGCCCTGCATCACGGCCTCTGTGCTCGTCGAGGCATCGCCCGACGTTTGCTTCGACTTTGTGAGGAGCGGGTGCGCGCTGGCTCTCAGACGGCTCTGTGTGACCTCTGACGACTTGCAGGATGAAACAGACTCACTGGGCTCTCGGCAGCATGGAGCGCGAGGAGGTGGAGCCGGGCCTCTTTTGCGGGACGAGCCTCTTCACCTACAATAAGCTCTATATCCGGATCGTCGCCCAGCCTGAGCTACGTCTCGTTGACTACTATACAGGCACCTCACCCGCGAACTTGCGATTCGGCACGTCAACCCGCGTCATCGACAGCAGCTGTGTGGGTGAGGTTGCTGGGAATGCGCTGATTGTGATGACTACGTGGCGGCATTCCAGCACCAGCGACGCCGATTGGGAGCTCAAGAGCCACTTCTGGCCGACCGAGATCGCCCTGATCAAGGCGCGCATCGAATACGAGCAGCGCAACCCCGAACAGGCGGCGGCGGCCCCACAGACTTCCGCAGAGTCTGCGGCGTAGACCATTCGACCTTGGGTGGAGGGCGATAGCCGCCATACTCGCGATCTCACGGATTCCTTGCCTGCGAAATTGCGGCCACCAGTTTATTGGACGATGATTTGTACACCAGATCTCTCCCGTTTCTCAAATATCTCCCACCTTGCGAGCGTCTATTGTCGAAATCCTACCCGCAGTCCATGTACGCTGGCTCACAATCACGAACCACTTCACAACTATCGAGTTCTTGTACCTTCGGCTGTATTTGCTGTATCCTTCACATATTATTCCGTGCCTATCCATTCCCTCACTATCTGATCTGAGGACCTGGGCCCAGGTTCGCGAATAAGATAGATAGCCGTTCCGGGAGACACCGGGCTCATGCCGCCTATTTCTCATCACCAGCTGCGATGAATCTATGTAGTATTTCGTTCAAATCGACACTGGGTGTGACGCGTGACCCAAAAAACCAATTCGATATTTCGACAGCAGCCAAAATTTGGCGTGACACCAGCGAAATTTTCCACATCGAAACGAAAAGTTTGGCTTTTTGGGGGTCTTACAGGCAATTTTGAGCCCTGTGTGACGCTCAGGAGGTTCGACAAACGGCGGCGTGATGCGTGACCCTTGCCAAATTTCGATATTAATAGGGGGGTGCGTGCCGCGTGACTGTCGATTTGAACGAAACACTACAGTACTGAACATAGACGTGCGGATGGCCTATTAGAGCAATATGATACCGACTGCTTCTATTTTCGTATTTCATTGGGCAGAACCGGTGACTGTTTTAAGCTAAAGGATAAACAACTACTGGTATCTTGATTAATTTCGGCCCTCTCAATCTGCTGAATTTCAGGTACAATTCCAGTCCAGGCTGAAATGTGAATTGATATCACTGATTTCTGGCCCACCGAAATCTGAACCCTGCCAAAAATTGAGGGGTGAGTGAAAACAATTCTTTGGGTTCACAGTCAAGCCAAGCTGGAATTCAAGCCAAAATTATATGTTTCGAGAGCGCCGAATCACAAAATGAGGCAAGTAGTTTACGTTCGAATTTAAACTGACCTGATTTGTTACAGCCGATGTCAGTACCGAAGGCGCGAATCAGAAAATTACCGTTTTGGGCATTTTCTGATGTTCGCGACCGATTTGCCTATATCTCGGTGGGTTCTGCACGTATTGCCTTGGAAATTAGCTAGATAATTCGGGCTAATTCAGCCACTATTAGTGATAGAGAGAAAGTTGCAAAAATATCCTATACTCAGTGAAATGGGTCTTGGGGTCATTTTGGGAGTCAATTCAGTCTACCGGCATCTAGGCATGTTGAAATGACCTAGATTTTTGGGAGGGAGGATTTCTATGTGTTATAAATGTTGTGATAGAGTCACATTTGCCGAGAGCTTGGGGATAGATTCAAAACTACTATATTTTCTGATTTCAGGGTGTTGGATGCCATTACAAGCACAATAAACTGATATCTTGAAGATTCTGGATCTACCACCTCCTTTATAATACATAGAAATCCTCCCTCCCAAAAATCTAGGCCATTTCAACATGCCTAGATGCTGGTAGGCCGAATTGACTTCCAAAATGACCCCAAGACCATTTCACTGAGTATAGGATATTTTTGCAACTTTCTCTCTATCACTAATAGCAGCTGAATTAGCCCGAATCATCTAGCTAATTTTCAAGGGAATACGTGCAGAACCCACCGAGATATAGGCAAATCGGTCGCGGACATCAGAAAATGCCCAAAACGGTAATATTCTGATTCGCGCCTTCGGTACTGACATCGGCTGTAATTGATACTAATTTTTGCTTCGCCGATATATGGTACAGATCGGTGCTCCTTCGACGGTCCATCGCGTGCCACCCATGTGCTGTGAGCCTCCTCATCACCTTCCGATGTCATGAGACAAACGGCGGGCGATGGTTCGCGATGTGTACAAACAAATCACAGTATACTGAATTCTGTAGGGAGAATTGCGACTGTACGCAGCGCTACGTCCACGAATTCTTTCAGATTTTTCTCAACTTTTTTCGATGGGCCGGAGCAGGTACCGCCCACTCCCTGATTCTACCCACAGAATTCCACTGAACACTAAAGTACAGAAACATGCGAAATATAATTCTGTCTTTGCCCAAATCTGTGCGATAAAATGATCACCAGCCACCTGGTTGAAATTACCCGCCAGGATCCCAAAATTTGGGGTTGATTGGAGAACGTCTGGCTTCACACCAAATATAGCAACGGGCTCTCCTGGTGCGGGGTCGATATTACTAGCTGTTGTGATGCCCCCTCCCTATTTTTTGACTGGACTTTGGGCCCATATATGCCTTGCGCCACTGCCCAAAGTTTCGTATCATGTCGATCGTGCCCCATCATCCGATTCAACCCCTGCATCCCCTCTGCCGCGGACGAATCCTTCTCGACCTTTTGCGGATCGTCCTGCATGCCCCATCATTGCGTCGTTATTCCTTGCCCTGCGTCCTCTGAATTTCCTCGTCTTGTTGAATGCGCGGTTTTGATTGTTCTTTGCTGTCTTGCGAATGGACCCTCTCCTCATTCTATATAGTCCAATAACACGACCCTTACTTTGCACTCCTGAACTCGTCATCCATCCAATTTTTTCTGGAGCTAAATCAACATATCCTCGTGATTTTCTCAGCGCGATCTGCGCTCCGTTGTCGTTATGTGGGATCCAATATATTTTCGTACCCAACGACTGTGGTCTTGGCACCGTTGAATTCTGCTGTGAAATGAGGATTTTCCGTCCCTTGAAAGTGGTAAGCTACCGACACAAGAGACGCGGCCGGAAGTAGTTCCGGTGGCGCAGATACTATCATACCCAAAACTTGAACGTTCTCCCTATACGAATGTCGGCGGAGATTTCGTTCTTAATCATTTGCCTCATGTCTGACTCCGGAAGCGTAAATCGTGGTAACATCGCACTTTCTTTGGCACCCCCACCACCCCCCGGCCCACCGCTGCTTCTCTGACTGGTGCCGGTGACCGACAGTCCCATTGCTCGTTGGGCAGCAAGAGTGGGCTGGGGGTACAGTACGGGCGAAAAATGGAGGCAGGAGGGCAAGATGGGCGAGGCGGAGATGGTAGTAGGAAGGAAGGTGCGGTTCAAACTCCGACAGTCGTCGGCGACGCCATGTATACCGCGCACGGGGCAACCAATTTCACCTAGGATGGAGGGCTGAAAGGTGTAACCCGCTCGGGGAAGGAAAAGATGATATTGGCGATTATGAAGGGAAGAGCGTCAGTCGACCAGAAATCGCTGCTGGTCACGTCGGCTGATGGGGGTGGAAAATAAGAAACAAAGAAAACAGAGGGAACCCACGGCCTGAAATTTCATCTGCTCAAAATTCCGGCATTTGGTTCCACGGAGCAGTGGGAGAGCCCGAAATAACGTCCGCATAGTCAATATCGACGGTGAGGGACACTGCGGCATGTTCTCCGACAGTAAATCGCTCGCCCCCTAGATCATCGGTATGCGACAGAAATATATACCCATGAATTTGTCTTGCTGCGCAGTCTGGTTGAAAATGCTGTAGAGAATGGTTCCATCCGTCCCATTTGTTCTCAGGGGTCGTTTGATATTCGAGGTGCCGTTGAAGTCAAAAGCTAAACAAATGACACCGTCGCAATCGCCGTGTTACATTAATGAATGCTGCAAATATCTCCGAAATTGCTGAAGCAGTCCGTGAGGGCAGTGTTGTCAGGGTCAGTCACAAAAGTCAGAAAAAGTCAGAAATTTGTGACCTGCCACACCGTCTGACGGGTCGATCAATTAGACAGACGGGTCTGACCCCAGTGTTCTCACGGCTGTCAATTCGACGCGTCTTCCTCTACCTCGTCGCGTCTTCCTCTCTCCCTCGTTGTTCCACGCGTCTCTTGTACTCTCTGCACCTAACGACTGGTATCCTCCCCTGATCCTACCTATGGGTCACAAGAATCCGATATGGGACCTTTTCGACGATAACGACGAGATGTATAAGAACAAAAAATCCAATAAAGCCGCACGTTGCAAAGTCTGCATGCAATTTTACATAGCCCAGCTCAAACAAGAGGAGATCGTTGCTGTTGCCCAGGGTGCAACCCCATTGCCAAACAGGACAGACAAGCAGTGGAAGGAACTAGGTGCGTGATAGAGCCTGAGGCTAAGGCACGCGCTAACCCTGCATTATTCAGTCATAGCCTCAAATCGTGTAGAGGTTTTTGCGGGGAAGATTGAGATCATGCGAAAGCACGCGACCGATTGTGTCCACATAAACTCGTCCCCCGAATGGAAGGTCAAGCGAGACGACGCCGTGGCCCGATCACATGCGGCTACCACCAATTCTAAGCGCGCCCGACCCGTCTCTGAACCCCAAGCATCGACATCACATGCCCCAGTTCCCAGATATCAGCTCCCCGGATCCTCATTCCCCTCACCTTACGGTCAGACACAATTTCAATCACCAACTCTATCGCCCTTGCTCGACTTCGCCACTCTGCCGTCCCTAGGTCCAAATACCTCGTTCTCGCCATCCCCCGTCCCACCATCGCCGTTTGCTCCGTCTCCATCACCATCCTTCGTCGATTTCGAGAGTCCGCAAATGAAACGGCGTCGCACCTCTGCCCCACTTGTATGGACCGCGGAGCAACAAGCAGAATTCGGAGAAGATCTTTGCAAACTCTTCGTCACTTGCAATTGGGCTTGGAATAACGCACAGAACCCCGAATTTCAGCTGTTTTTTGGCAAATATATACCAAGCGCCGTTATCCCCGATCGTCGCACCCTCTCCGGCGCCATCTTGACTGCGGAATCAAATAAAGTGATTGCACGTACGAAAGCACAAATTGAAGGGAAGCTCGCAACGTACGCGGAAGATGGCTGGAAAAATGTGGCGCACACGCACGTCGACACGTCAGTGCTCAGCGTCGATGGAGAGGTGCGTTACCTGCGTTCTATATGCACAAGAACTCTCTCATTATTGTGCATACAGCCCCACTTGCTCCGCACTCACGACATGACTGGCCGCCCGAAGACTGGTGACGAACTGTTTTCAATAATGAAGTCCGATTTCGAATACGCTTGGAATACGTACAAGGTCGAGATAATCGCCGTCTGCACAGACGATGGACCGGATGGCAAGAAGGCCCGACGTCTGATTCGCGAATGGAAAGGCTCGATAGCGGTTTTTGAGTGCTGGGCTCATCAGAGCAGCCTCATGATGGGGAACTACCTCGCGATAAAAGCAGCCTGGATGTCAGATGCGAAAGAGGCGCTGGTCGTTATCAAATGGTTCAATAATCACGGCAAGGCCCTCGACCTCCTGCGTGCACAACAACTCGTCCTGTTCTTCAAGGTTCTCGCACTAATCCTTCCCGTCATCACACGATGGACGGCGCACTATTGCTGTTTGCGGCGTCTCCTCAAGCTCGAAAAAGCAGTCAAGATCTGTATAACCGCACATAGCGCAGTACTTCGAACTTGCGCTGGAAACAAGGAGGAGCAAATTGCGGCCGCAGAAGCAGTAATCGAGACGGTGGAACGGCCTAGTTTCTGGAAAAATATCGCACGGTACGTCCATGCAGCCTTCAAATAAAACAATACTTGACCGCCAAGATCAGAATCGTAACCCATCTCGAGCCATTGGTGATTGCCGCCAACCTCCTTCAATCCCCGCGCTGTCGGCTGGACACCGTGCTTCTGACGCTTGCCAACTTGTTTCGCATTTTCAGCAACCTTGCGTCCCAAGATGCTACTGTCAAGACAACTCTCCATGCCAGTCTCGAGCGGCATTGGGGCAAAACCAACCAGGAGCTGATGATCCTGGGGGTTTTCTTCAATCCCTATGTTCGCGCTCGGCTGTTCAGTCGCGATGCGGTGACAGCAAACGACATGTTTCACTTGGTTCGACGCGCCTTTGAACGACTGCTAGGTCAAGACGCAAATGGCGACGTAGATTTCGCCAACGCGTTCCGCGATTACTACGACTCTACAGGGAAGTTCTCCTCAGAATCCATGTGGCTGGACGGACACGCTGAGTCATACGAAAAGGCGGTCAGTCTGGTTTTTTATTATTCTATTTGTGCCGAGTTAAATGTTGAATGAACAGAAAAAACCTATTGATCTCGTCTGGATGTGGAAACAATATGAGGGTGATGCTCTCACTGGTCGTAGCGGATTCGTCAAGCTTGCTATCCAAATCCTCAGCATCCTCCCAAATTCTGCCGGAGCTGAACGTGTTTTTAGCATCTTCGGATTTACCCACACGAAGCATCGTAATCGACTCGGCTCGTTAAAGGTTCATAATTCAACAATGGTTCGAATGGAGCGCCAAAAGGCTCATATCGCCGCTGGCCTCGTCCCAGAGCGCAAGGCTCGCCGATTCTCCCTTGCAGACGACGAACAGCCAGCTACGGCCGCAGAAGAAGACGAATCTGATCCAACAGATTTCGACCAGATGGCAGACACTCTCATCGGGCTGGCCAATACCTCCAACAACGACGATGACGACGACGAAGAATTTCCCCCAACCCCCGCCCTCGCAGCTGTACCACTCCGGCCCGCTGCCAGCGGGAATGTCCCCAACGCGAGCGGCCACATCCCTGCCTATAAGAAAATAAAACTGGCCAAGTTGTTCAACTATCCCCCCGCTGGATCTCCAGCCCACGAGTTGGAATTTTTCTGGCAAGGTGGTCGAGATGCGGTGGAGGAGGAGGAGGAAGAAATGGCGGCAGCAGCGAGCGAAGGTGATGGAGTACAAATTGACTCTGATGTGGCCACTGCAGGCTCTTAGAATTACCCAGTTAATTTATTCATATGTTTGGTACAAATATTCAGTTTTACTGCACGAATGCGCGGGCTCAGAACAACTGGATTCGTGTTTTGAGGAGGTTAGCCCAAATTGGGATGAAATGATCTGACGGGTCAGTGATCGACACATCAAAAGTCAGACCTTGACCGCGCCAGAGGGTCTGACTGGGTCAGACGGGGTCAGTGACAACACTGCGTGAGGGCATGAATTTCCTCACGCTCGTATTTATATCCTTTACATCGAAGCAAATCCAATCCTGGGGGATATTTATAAGGCGGGGCGAGGGCATACTGCAGAGGAGGTTAGGCAGGCAATAAAAATGATTTCAAAATATACGTTGGTGATGTTTTGATGTTGGTCGTGACTGGTGAAAGCCATTGTGAGGCAAATAAGGGCGATTCGGCGGCGGCATACCAGAACAGATTAACAGCCATAGTCGCATTCCACACCATCCTCTGGGAACGGATGGACTGGGCATTACGTGTGGAATGCACTCGAGGTAATGCGACACGACGAGAAGGCAAGTTTGGACGAAAGCCGCATTAGGAGTAGGGCTTACTCCTGTCTGAGGATGGTGATACCTGTAAGTTTGTAACTGTGGGTAGGCGATGAACAGATCCTACGTCGGAAAGAGTATGATTGTATTGGTACTAAACAGAACACTGAAGATAAGAGAAGGAACAGAGTGAGATTCTAGCGAGAGGGACAAAGGCATATGGGAGATCCTCAAGAGTGTGAATGGAGACGCAGATAATATAGCGATAAGTCAGCAGGTGCGGAACAGGCGAGCACACCACCAGGAGAGGAGGGATTTGAGGTCAAGGCCTCTGCAACGTCGACCACCGAAAGAAGTGAGGAGAGAAATATACAGCGGAGGCGAATGGCCAAAGGCTGCGGGATGGAATGACCGAATGCAGAGGAGCAAGGATTGCTTGCGGAAGGCATTATAACGAAGGGCACATCGCAAGCGCTGTGCCAAGGAATGCTCATGAGAATCGACTCCCTTGAGTAGGAAGGAATGTTTGCGCTCGGAGGAAGCCGCCGAATGTTGAAAGTTGTTGCCTAGCCAGAGTCGACGTTCGAGGTACTGATAACGATGCGGTATGGGTGACGACGTGTCTGTGCCTGTTATAACATCCGGATTTTCGGAATGGAAAGCGTAGATGAGAGATGGGAGAAAGGCCACGTAGGGTACGATGAAGTCGTGGTCCACAGTCAACAACGCGTTCGCCTGCAATTTTAAGGGAGGAGAGAGCGAGCAGAAGAAGAATTAGGTCTATGGTATGGAACGCACCACTGAACCGTCATCAACAGGCTATCCGTGGCGTGGCGTAAGAGATTTTCGCATGAAATCAACCCGAAAGGTGCTGGCGATTTGGATGGTGATCAGAAAAGCGAGAACTCAAGACCATGAGCGAGGGGCGGAAGGGGAGAGAAAGATCTAGACGAGGGAGGACAAGGAGCGAAAGGAGGACACGGGAGGTAAATAAAAAAGTCCGTTTCAGCGTATTCCGGGGAGGAGGATGACGGAGCATGGAGGATGCGTGCGTGCGGGGACGCGGCATATATAAATCCAAAAGGGGCGAGGTGTCGTTGGGGGGTGGCCTATAGAAAATAGAATATCAGATTGAGAGCGCAGAAAGCCCAGCCGGGAATAGGACGACAACCGCGTGAAGCACGGCGTCGGGGAGGATGAAGAGATCAAGGGTTCGGCTGAAGTGCAAGGGAAACCGAGTCAGAGAAATGTCACGGCGGATGGACGGAGGGAGATGGAATGCCGGGACTCAAGAGGACTGGATGAAGAATACCAACGTGGAGGAGCGAACGAGATTTTTAGCGAGTAGCGGAAGATCTGGGTCGATGGTATGGAACGCACCTGGGAACAGACATTACCAGACCCTCTCTCGACACAAGGGCGGAAGGGGGGAGGTGGACGAGGGAGCGCAGGCAAAAGGAGGAGGCGGGTGCCCAGGACGGGACCGATGAAAGGTAGGGTGGCTAGAAGTCCTGTAGGACAGCGAATGAATAAGGGAATGGAGAAAATCGAGATGAGGACACAACTGGGCGCACCGCAGCACCGTTTCCAGGTTAAATATTTTCCCACTTCAATCCTTCGTTATGGCGCGCGTATTGCGGGGAGGAGAAGGACGGCGCAGGAAGGGTGCATACGGGCGGGGACGCAGGCTAGGCAAAGACAAAGGAGTTAGAGGGACCGTTGGGACGCCAGCTGAAAGGAAGGTAGGAAGAACAGGTGAGGACGTGTTACTTCAGTCAAAGATGGTGATGTGCGGGCACGAGAACTGGACACCAGACCGCTCCGCGCTGTTCAGGAGGCAGAGGAAGGCGTGGAAAGGGAGCGGGTGCGATGGGACGACGCGGTTAGCGTCGGCATTTGGAAGCCAAAGAGCGTCTGTGGTCGACGTTGACGGTTGGACAAAGGAGGACCTGATGGGTGGTGACGCGTTACATGTCACCGAATCACACTCCAGCTCGGAACTCTCCCTGGTCTGGAAGGATGGGCTAGCGAGGAGTAGTGAAGAATTGGTCGACTGCGCGACGACTGGATGCGCGTCGCGTCGGGCGGAGTGATGGTGCGGAGAAGAAAGCGATGTGGCTGTGTTTTGATCCGGCCTTTCTTGTCTCCTCCTGTCATCACGCCTTGTCGCTCAGCGCACTCGTCGGTGGCAACTATGCTCCGGAATTCTTAGACACCCATTCCTTATCACACAAACCTGGCGCCATCCACGTGTTCCACCGGCTTGAACAAGCAGCACCATTTCTGCGGCCGGTCGCGTCTGACGCCTCGAAACTCGTGCAGTATTCAACATGGATCTCCGCTCAGCGCATCGATATACTTACATAGCGGTAATCTTACCTGCCCTTGGTATATAAGACAGAAGCGCACGGGGACCCTCGCATAAATTCCAATCACAGCGCACTCCTTCTTGCTACTCTTCCTTGGTTTCTCTGGGAAATTTGCGGCTCGTGCCTCGAGGATGGGTCGAAGCACGCAAGGTTTGTTCCTTTATTACCCCTACTAATTCCACTGACTCAATATCATCTCCTTCCCAACGCAAACCTATCCAGCTACCCTTGGTTTTCTCTTGCTTCTCGCTTTGACTGTCTACGCGTTGCATGGCCTAGTGGAATATATTCCTCCCTTTCGCTGCTCTGTCTGGTTGAGCATGAACAGTTCTGCTCCGGTGCCTCTCTAATTTTTTCATTCACTTGACGGCATTGTACCTGAGACACTTGCCGCGGCGTCGGCGCCCTCCCCGCATGTCCTTATCAACGGAATCCTATCCGACTACTAGAAGCCTGTGGGCCCTCTGAATCTGTGATTTTTCGAGCCGTTTCCTGCTCTACGCGTCGGTTCATTCTTGTTTCGTTTTGCGCTCCTGGAATGTAAAATATCTGTGCCCTCCCCCTCAAACTCTCCCTTTCCAGGGCAAGGAAAATTTGTGCTCGATCTAATGCGTCGGTGCGTCTCTGCTTTCATTCGCTTGCCTGCGCGATCCCGACTAATCTACGCTGCACGTGTATGTGCTGTATTGGCGTTGTCTTGCGATGTCCTCGTCGTTATGCTCGTATATATTTCAAAATAGTGGTTATGGTATGAACACAGCTACAACCACGATTTGGACCGAAGGACAAAACACGAATCAAATTGGGCGGGAGTTCAAATTTTTGCCATGTACCCGGAATGCACGAACGATTTTTCAATGGACGAAGAAAAAGGCACTGCCCGCGAAATAAACCGGGCACTCGGACGCCAGTGGTCGAACCTGGATCTTCCACCGTCAATGAAGTGTTTTCGAGCCGGATAAAGGTAGGTGGAGGTATGCAACACACCACGCGAGATTTCGTAGAAAACGTTTGACATCGGACACCTGAGCCAATTTTGAACACAAATCTTTGAATTGCCGGGGAGGAATGCCATTTTCATATACAGCTTCATTGCGCCCGATTTCATTGGCTGGCTTGCGCCCCAGATAAGCTAGGGAAGTTCTCGGGCAAAATATAGCGAACTGAAGCATTACAGAAAATAGAAGGAAAAAACCGCGATGGACACATTCATTCGAGTTTTCCACTGACACGATTTGAAATAACTCCAGAGGTAGAGGTGATGTATGCCTCAGACCACGCCCGATGCTCTTCACCGTACACCTGGAATACTTGAGCAGTTGTGAATGATAAAATCCAGGGGAGGGCGCGCTGGAATGATAAAATATGCATCGAGCTGCACTTCACCCCAGTCAGAGACGGTTCAATTTCGGAGGAATGTTAGTGAGTTTGCTATTCTGCTTCTGGAGGCCTCAACCTCCTTATCACCTCCACCACAGGCACAGAAGCCCGCCTCCTCTCCACGCACTTCAAAAGCTCCCTCAACTGCTTCCGCTCATAAGGCGAGCTGGAGTCGTTGGAGATCACGGTGACGCGCCGGAGGGCTGGGTACGCTTCTTCCTCGTCATTTTCCATGCTCGCCCCATCAAGAAAATACAAAAGATAGTCGGGCAACGCGCATAGACTCTCGAGTCGAGGGAGGGTGCTGCGGTTCGCAAGAGGCGGGGTGAGGGCCCCAATCGCGACGTGCCACGACAAATCGAGGGTTGTGATGGTGGGGTGTCGCGCGAGGAACAGCGTGAGGTCCGGTACGGCGATAGCGCATTCCTGCCCGACCTTCAGGCTCGTCAGCCCAGGGAGGGTGAGCTTCGGCAGGGTGATGACCCAGTCAAAGTGCAGGAGATCGATATGAGAGAGGGACAGTGTTGTTATGGGGGCGGTATTGAGTGTATGAACTGTCCATTTGTAGAATGCGGCGTGGAAGAGGAAGGAGGAGTGAATGTTTAGAGTTGTGAGTAGTGGATGGGAGTGGACGGGCACCATAGTGACGGTCTGACGCTGGATGGGCGCGATATGTCGCAATATGAATCCCGCGACAGGTTTTGGCGGTTCAGGGAGTTCGACGTACTTGGGCGTAGATCGAAAGAATGGCACGAGTTTCTGTAGAATGGCCAGGACGAAAGACTTCGGGGGAAGTCGTGGCGCCGGTTTCATAGTGGTTACACGCGGAACCTCGGGAATGAAATGCAGAAATGGACGCGGATCGGCATCATAATCCGGACCGGGAACGCAGTACACCGTGATGGTACAGTGGCTCCTCTGTGCAGCGCTGTTTAGAACTGCCGCTAGGGCCTGAAGCCAGCTGGCTAGCTCTCGTCTCGAATGCACCGTTGCATACGGGTTTAGTCGGAGATGACCTAGATGCGAAAGCCGGATAGCGAGAGAGGTGAGGGAGGAAGCCGCGCGGAGGACGTCGGAAAAGGGCAGCGAGACGTATGCGCTCCGACTGATCTGCCATTGCGGTGAAAAGTCACAATCAAGGGCATCTATCGACTTGATGAACGCCGCGATTCCGATGACGCGGAGCACCTTCAGAGTCTCTCCAGTAACGGCCAGGGATGGAAGTACGCGGGAAGAGGGGGGGATCTCTGAGCCAAAGAGGTCGAATATCCCTGGTATCAGGACAGAATATAGGCGTTCGCAGGCCGCTGCGAGGTCGACAAGACTGTCACCGTCGAGGTCCTCTGAGAGGACGAGGAGAAGCTCGTTGGGGAGATCCAGGAGGCTAGTCAAGGATGGAGACATCGTCGTGGTGGAAAGAGAGATGCAAGACAGCCTTCAAGATTGCTGTCAGCTTTACGTTCGGCTTGATGTAGCTAGCTGTCGCAACTCGCTTCGGCCGAAACGTCTGTTCAACTGGACGCCACATTGAATAATGCATGGAATCACTCGAATAATTCCTTACAGCAAGAGCTCGACTCCGGGTCAAACGAGGGACCCGGTACTAATCGTGAGGTGCGAGAAATGAACATACCGTGTGCCTCACCGCCTTTCCTGGCTGCCTTGCAGCTGGAATAGGTGTATAGCCCTGCTAAAGCCAGTATTCTATGTTGACATACTCTTCTGCTAGCCTTCATGGTGGTTTCGAATAATGGCATCTGGACCTTCAAAAGAGTGTTCTTTCACCAAAGTTTGTCTCGGAAATAATGGACTAAGTTGATTCGAAGTCTGCGCACCGCCAACACGTACCGACGGTTCATAGTTCGCGATCGTCGTAGCGGTGGCCAACGTCAGACGTCTTTACAAATACAATTTCGAGACCACGATGCACATTTATTGACTCTTTGCTTCACTCCTACAGCCGCATCACAAACATTCTGACTTACAAGAAAGTATTCACGGTCACCCCTGGAGCCCACATGAATGACATCAGTAAAACTGCAGATTCGTCTTTGGCATCTTACATCTTTGAAAGCCGCCTTTCAGCATCTTTATCTTGGGGAAATCATCTTCCATCTTGTACCCGCCGTCTTTCGGACATCTTTATCTTGTCCGATGCATCTTACATCTTGAGCGCGCATCATTCCAATCATATTCTCCGGCGCTATATACTGTTTGGGCGCCGCCGAATTCAAATGAACGCTTTGCGGAGATGCGATGCTAGCTCTCTAATCCCGGAATGTGACACCACATTCTGGGATTAGAGAGCTATATATATATCCCTGATTGTCCATTGCGCTGGTTGCCAAATTTGCGTATGATGTCCTTGAGCTGTTCTACGCCGTTCCCGTGTTCAGCTCAGATGCTCGACTGAGGCTAACCCATGTTAGTATGCTAATTCTGTTTTGAAGTTCTTTTGTAGTTTCTAGTTCTACCGCAGCGAGAAGGTTTTCAAGATCCTACTGCGACCGTGAGCTCGGCTATTAGATTGCAAGGGGGCCCAGAGACGATGACGTGGTGGTGCGTGTACATCGAGATAATTCCTGGAAACCGGCGTTCCTCAGCGGGACCATGCCCTGTAATGCTACCTACTTACCGGATTTGGCAGAGTCTCTTACCAAAACCCATCCGTCACTTGTCACCAGCGCCTCAAGTGTTTGGTTCAGAGGCCAGCATGACCCATCACCTGAATACTTAGTCCAATACTACAGTACACGCAAACGGCTTTTATGGCTGAATTTGGTTGGTATACAAAAATCGCAGTCTGGTCAAATATTTTGCAAACAGCTATAAGTTCTCAAGTAATGCATCCAACCTCGCTTACTCAAGGCCACCTTGTTCTCTGTTTCCCACTCCACCAACGTGGTTACCTTCCCAGCGTATTTCCTCACATTCTCCACCGCAACGTTGTACTTGTTGCTCGCGAAAACAGTTTCCATCGCCCCGTTGCTCAGGATCTTAACCAGATACTTCGCGAGAGGCTCTAGAATCCCACCCGCAACCATGCCTTTCACCGCTTCCTCGTCGCCGACGGCTTCCACAGCCACCTCTTTTCCAAGCACCCTACCAATGGTCTTTACCGCATCTCCTTGTAAAATCGAAATTCCGGTTACTTTCCGTGATACCGAGTAGACACCCTACATCAACGATGTAGTGCGACGAGCACAAGTGCTGCACAACAGTACGTGTCTTATCTGTCCTCTCCTCACCATTTCTCTGGCGCACACCGCCCTCACGGTGGCTTCCCACCATCGCCCTGCGCCATCATCGCCCTGCGCCATCATGATCGCCTGCGGAGTCGCACAGCCAAGTCGCAATTGGCCACAAATGCGGATGCACAAGACTTGCGTGAAACGCGTTCGTGCCAAGGGCAGAACAAATAGGCGAGGGCGGGCGGGAAGAGGGCGTGGAGGCGAGCGGGCGTGAGTGAGGGGATTATTGACAGTACGCAAACGCGAGGGTGAGCGTGCGGAGGGCCGAGGAGGAGTGAGGAAGGACGGTACGCAAGCGCGAAGCCAGGCGGGGTGAACGCGGAGCACCTGGGCCAATAGATACCATCAAAAATGTATATACAGCCCAATGCGAGCCGATGCAGCCTAATATTGGGTGAAACTACAAAATATAGAGACCGAAATTGCTTTTGAGGTAAATCCGAGGTTTCTCGGGGCCAGGCGATGCCAAGCCGATACCCGGCGATCCCAGCCCCGCCGCCCGTGGTTTCAGCTTAGTTTCACTTGGGGTCATTCGTGACCTTATAGTGTAAGATGCCGTCGTTCTGGAGTATCATAAATCTTCATTGGTAATATCCTGACGAAAACTTGAACTTTGACATCAAGAACAATATTTTGGGATCGCACGGGATACATCGCCTTTGACTAATGACCTCAGCTAGTGGGTGAACCCCCTCTGCTAACAACTTTCAGTACACTCTATCTGCGCCCACGACGGATATCGTGCCATCGGACCCTCTGAAAACTTAAACTATGTGCAGAGATTAATGCAACGAGTCACATCTGCCAGCTGTCCCTTCCAGAAAACATGAGCTTTAGCAGCCAATGGCTCTGGGAATTTCTTTCAACGCCGTGAGTATTCATTCGAGCAGGATCCCTAACGTTTGATAATCTCACCGAGAGCCACTTCAACACGGTGTTGAAGTCATGTGCGTCTATGTACTCCTCATGCATATTCCCGTGGGCCACCCTATCCAGATCCGGCTGTCGGCAAGGATAGGCAAGGTCGAGGGTCTCCAGTTCACGAAGGAGTATCTGACTCGGCCCACAATGTTGCATGACCGTGAATCCGAACCTTGAGAAAATTTGTAAGTAAGTTGTTCTTCAAGGGGGGCGCACAACCTAATGGAATCAAGCATTTCGCCATTGGAATCCTGGGGTTGCCTGGCGAATCGAACCCAGCATAGAAGCCACTGTTCAATGATTTGTTCAAGATCTGCATAGAAGCCGCCCGCTCGATCCCGATCTTTCAGGAAAGCCAATGGGGAATCCCATTTCTGGAAGCAAGAATACCCGAGGTCACGCCACGCAAGGAAAGGTTTCAAAGTGTTGAACGATAACTGAAGAGTATCCCATACTGGTGATGGGGGAAGAGGTTTTGGTGGCATTCGATATCCTCCTGTTGTTTTCGCGGCCATGGAGCGCTTCCTGATATGATCGTGAAGAATTACCGCTCTCATCAGCAAGAGAGCATCCGGGTGTTGAGAGAAAGTTCTTGCATATAGAGAATCGAATTTGAATGTTGCCTTAGTATCATTAAAACTCCTGCAGCCGCAGATCTGGAAGGCGAAGTCTCCAATCCAACTTCTGTCCGCCCAGAGTTGAACTAAATCGGTCGGATACGGTGAATCGTCCTGGCCGCACAAGGTGAGACATGGGACAATATCACCGCTTCCCTGGCGATATATTTACTTACCTTAGGCCACTGCAGATGTCCTTCGTGCTCCTCGTGGGTGTCAATGAAGATCGACTCCTGGAAATGAGTATTGCGTAGTAAAGTGATCAGGGCGTTAGACGGCGTGATATCGTGCAAAAGCCTAGGCAATGCGGTTATGACGGTCCTGCGGACAGTTCAAGGTTCTTTTCAGTGACGCTGATAGTGACTGACCTGCGTATCCATCGGCGATATGCAAAAGACGGGTTAGACAGGAAGCGGATAACACTTTCGAGTAAATCCACGCGCAGCCATGGATCCACTATGCACCACTTCATTGACCGACGTGCATCGCATAGAAAATCGGGAAAAGAGGCGTGCAAGGAATATACGAACTCCTCCTCCACCATCGGGATCTGAATCGGGGGGACTTGCACCAGCGAGTGCAAGGCACGGAGCATTAGGCGCGATGTCCCTTGGCTCAGACCAAGTACTATGTCGACGTCTTCCAAAACCAAATGGAGAGACTCTTCCGGGTGAAGTATAGCGCGTAGGACGCGGAGTTGTGCAGGTCCCTGAGGCAGTTTTGAGAGAATTTCCGTGTAAAGGGCGTCCAAAGGAGCGATACTCTCCGGAGCGAGAGCCATCACAGCTGCTAGCCGATCAACAGGATGAGAATACTCATCCTCGACAAAGCGGATGACGGTGGTTGCATATATGAATACCCCCGAGGATCGTTTAACCAGCTGCTCGACCGTGTCAGTGGATGGCCAAATTTCCCCTAGGTTTATTCCGCGACCCGTAAATTCGGTGTGAATCCGACGAAACTCGTTACGAAGGTAAATCCTGATATCGTTGTAGGCAGACTCATCTGCGGAGAGTACCATTGGGCGGCACAAAGGGACCACTTCGGCATCCTCAAGTATCTCTCGAAGATGTGGTTCTGGGCGAGATGATATAAGTAACCGCATAGGCAACAGGCCGTCCCGGATCGCTATTATGAGGAGTAGAAGAATTTTCTGCTGGTGTTTGTGATCAGCGCATTCATCCAAGCCATCCAAGACTACCACAGGTCTGAATTCGGGATCGGACATCGCCATAAAGGGTTCTACCAGAAGGGCTTGGAACTGAACGGGAATGGAACGATCAATGACCATCTTATCCCTCTCGATGACCTGCCGCAAGGCGGCGGAGAACTTTGGTGCGAGATCCGCGAGTTGATATGCAATGGTGGCAACCAGGCCACCCCACATTCCGAGTTTCGAATGCCCCCGTTTGAAGAAGAAGGAAGCGTGCGCCCTGCATTCCTGAGTGAATCTTCCTGCGATGAAGGATTTACCCATTCCTGCAGCTCCATGAAGCCACAGGATTGGCTTGACATTCGCTTCATTTGACTTGGCCTGAGACCATGCGCGGAGATCTTGTGCAATGGCTTCACGTGTTCCATAATCGCAGGGTGGTTCGGAAAACCCCCACTCATCCTCATCCATGCCGAAGGCTTCCATTACGACGGAGCGGTGTAGTATATCGATCCCTGAAATCACCTCTAATCGGTCATTGCGAGCAAGCAGAGAAAAAACGCACCTGATTCGCCATACGACGTGAATTTGATCTGCGTCATGTCTCCACCGACGCTGTAAGTATTATTCATGTGGTCCGTGGCGCTGTGGTGATTCTGAAGCTGCGCGGGATGGGAGAAATCGTCGTCGTCTCTGACGGTGGGATCATGATCAATTCTGCCCATTCTGCCCCCTGGCATATGGGTATCGTTGGATGAAACGTCGTTGTGCCCTTCTTGAGAACTGACACTGCCTTGGGCTTGGCTGCGATTAGGCACCGCTAGGGTGGGTCTCCAATTCAGCTGTGCGTAATGAACAACGTCCTAGCTCACCATATGGCCGGCCAATTTCCTCCCTCGGTCGACGTTGTGATCGAATCACCAGCGCAGCTGTGGGCAGATAAATCCTCTTCGGTCTCCCCTCTGAGAACAACATACATTGAGCTGCGTGTTCGGCTACTTGCTGCTGATCTGGGTTTGCCTCGAGGTGTGCATTGAACACTTGATTAATGTTTCCTGCAACGCTGTAGAAGTTACCACCAGAGATAGAGGTGTTTTGGAGGGGAAAGGACATCAGGGTTCCGGGTCGTCGCTTGGTGGGAGGAAGAAGTGTGTCGAGCACCGGAAGCGAGGCCACGCTGAAACTGTGCGAGACAGATGATTATCATTCTTTAAATAGTAGAACTCACCGCACGCAGAGAAATCTTGGCATTTGTTTGACATTTGTGTCCACTTCTGAACACTTTTCCGTGGACACCTGGATACTAACTTCATAAATGAAGCGCCATTGTGTTCAGAATGCCTCCTGGAACATGAGGATGTCATCCCCGCACATCTGGTTGAGTATCAAGAAGTTTGAATAGCAAAGTGACTTGGAATAAAACGATAACAACTCTGTCATAAGGCCTGCCGACGCCTGCCCTAATGCACACGTCAACCCGCGGATTTCAGTCTCCGCACAGCCGAGACAGCTGTCACAGATGCATCAAAACCAATCAACTTTTCTGCAAACAGTAACGACGCTTTTCCTCCTTTCTTCCCATGTCGGCTCATCCACTTCCCTCCCACTTTCATCCCAACTTTTGTTCCAACAGCAACCCCAGCACCCGAGTCCGCCCCATGTTCGCTCTCGTCAGTCTCATAACGTGTTTCCTGGCAGGTGTCTAGCACCTTCCGCCTCAAGTTTTTACTTGGGGTGCGCACACCGATCTACCCACTTCGCCGGCCAAAGCCTCAGCTCACAGTGAGAGGTACGCCCAACGCATCCGGCGTTGTTGCGAGCACGCCTTTTTACATCAGTTCTTAGAATTATTTAATGTGGCTTCCAAGTTCCAAGTCGAGACAGAGCTGAGGTATGTCATGATATTCCTAGTCTCCCTAGTCAGACCATAAACACGTGTTCTCTCTTTGACAGGCGGAGATGGGAGAGAACTGTTTATGGTCTGATTTTGATCGCGCCTTCGATACCGTAGGTCAGCGTTCCCGAAAGAGAAGTCCAAATCAGGCAACTACTACCGTATTGGGAAGGGTCAACATAAGTCACGTGCTGGCCCTTGCTTTTTGGGGGCATCATTCTGCTTCTTTCCAGTATCTTTTCGGGCTCAAATGTATTCAGAGGCTCAGATCAACCTTCCAAAACACTTTGTAAAGGTTTCGGATTTTGAATGAGCGGCCGACGCGTTGAAATTTCGCATTGTGTGGTTGTGCTTGGCTCACACGTGAGTCCGAAGCGCGACCTACGGTGTGAACCCATCAATCAAATCTAGACTATGATATTCCATTGTTGACAACTTGTTGCAGCAGTAAACTGCGCCCTAGTTGTCTGCTCGACAACCCGCATCACCCGCATCACCGCCCAACGTCAATGTCGCGCGTAGTTTTACCCGCTGTCACCGCTTAAGCCAAACCATTGATGGGGCGGAGTTTGAATGACTTGGCAGATTTTTGTTCCCCGTGCCCGCGCTCAGGGCCTACTGACTATATCTTAGAATATTTACGACGATTTGTAGTCTCACCTTGTTCTCACCCAAGTATCGCTCCGTGGGATTACTGAGTAGGGTACCGGGAAAATAAAATAAAACAATTGGTATATGGCACGCCTGGAACACCGCCTAGCCCTACATGTACCAAAGCATTTTGCAGCAGTTGCGTGTGATAGACTTGGCGTGCGGCAACTTGAATACGGTCCGACATGGCAAGCAATGATGTGCTATATATGGCTGGGCGGCAGCTATGGAGACTACACGAACTACGAGAGCTACAGAGACCACGCGTCTAGCTACAAGAAGCTACAACTTACAACATATTTAACCAGGCAACTATTTCCCAGACAGGTTTTTCTGATAGTACCACGCGAGACCACGCGTTGATAGCGCGCAGCATACTTCGTCGGGTGGAGGCACGCATGCGCGAGCTCGAGAGACAGTGGGCCGCGCTAGCGGCATCGTCTACGCGCTCGCACCACTAGCGCCACCACGAAGCGTCTGCCTCGTTCGGCTCCGACGCGTTCTCACCGGTTTCGATCGCGTTTCCGACCTCGACTTCGCCCACGTCGCCGCGGGATACGACGCTCCAGTCGTGGTCCTCAGACGAGAGTGAGACCGAGACCGAGAGCGACACGGATGGGGAGGGGGACAGCGAGGCAAGGAGAAAGGGGGAGAGTCTCCCGGGCGGGTTTGGGGAGGAGGACGAGGACGAGGATGATCTCGGCTGCCAAAAAGAATAAGTTCTTGATCCCAATAAACACAGCCTCCAACCCACGCCCAATCTTGGATGACGCAACCTACGTCATCGCGTGTTCCCTAAATTAAAGCGCCAGCCGTGCGTCACTGTCAGTTCCTCTGCACTCCACGCTCTCTCGTCGCGCAACATCCTCTCTGCGCAAATCCTACTTGAATCTTTCGCCCAAGAAACACATGTCGTCCTCATCGGCGTCTACGCCTTCGTACCACTCCCCGCCCCCTGCCCAATCCCAGTCGCAGGCCGAGCCGCAGTCGCAACAACCGCCTGCCCCAGCTGCGCAACAACAACAACTCGCCCAATAACCCCAGCAGCAACAACTCCAACGCAGACAGCACGAGGCTCTCGGCGGGCTCCTCAGCACTGGCGGCGGCGGGCTGCAGCAGCAGGATGGGGACGGCGAGGTCGGGGAAGGAGGAGGGGGACAAGAGAAAAAAGACGCGCTCAAGCTGCGGCTCGATCTGAACCTCGACGTGGACGTCCAGATCAAGGCGCGCGTGCACGGGGACGTTGCTGTGAGTTTTCGTTTGTTTTGTTTTGGGTGTGGTTGGGATTGTGGTTGTGCTTCCCGTGTCCCCTCCTCCTCCTTTGTCCGAATCCGACGATAGCCTGACTCACTGATCCTCACAGTAACTGACAACTTGGGGGCGTGAGCGTGAGGCGCCCGCGGTATCCCGGGTTCGGGCGCGCGGGGTGGTGGTCGATTAGCCGCTGTCTCTGAGTTGTTTTCGAGCGCCGAGGGTGCACTTGGGATACGGATATCCAGTCGCGAACTCAAATTCTGCTCTGTTCTCTCACCTTATATCGCCGCTGTTCTGCTATGTTCTAGTGAACTGTATCAACAAATGTATGCTTGTAAGCTCTGATAAATCATACTGCGCCGAAACGCCAACTCCCAGCTACCAGCTGCCAACCATGCTCTCACCGGCTGAAAATTTCAAATGGATTGTTCAGCTGCATGGCAGCTGCGGTATTTTCTGGTGTCCAGCTGAGCCTGAGCTGACACTCCACCTGGAGATGGCCTGCCGGCACTTTGCATCAAACCAAAGCTATGCAGGACCTCACTGGATATGAAAGGAAGGAGGAGATTGACGTACCCATCCACGCACGGAGTTGAACACTTCCTCGCCTGAAGACAAAGACAAAGTGGTGAGCGACCCTGTTCGTTAAAGAATCATTCGGCGCTCCGCTAGAAAAAGAACCGGAACGCACAGCCATTGCGCAAGCAGAAAACGAGTCGTGCCAGGCCTACGCGGAAGGCTAGCTGCCACGGAAACAACTCATGGTCGGAACGAAGACAATAAATGTCAATACTTAGGATTCCAGCAAAGAGCGAAGTATGTTCCGAGTTAGCAAAAAAGCTCTTTGAGACAAATCACGAAAAGAAAAGGCACACAGTTCAGGAAATTGGCGATTTGCCTCGGTGAAATTCCGAAAAGCTGATCAGTCGCCACCGCATACAGTGGCCGTAGAACAGGTATGGATTGCGTAGAGCACGAGAATCCAACTCTGAAAGGAGACTACGTCTCTGCGACGCATTTCTTACGAACCTGACCGAGATATCCGTGCAGAGTCGTTGCGTCGAAGGTGATCCAGCTGGAGTTGAGGGGAGTTTCAAGGAAAATAATTACTGTACGATAATCCAATTCAAAACCGCAAGCATTCCCAGTGTTCGTGATCAAGTCTGAAGTAACCAACCAAGTCAGCAAGGAAGAACACACAGAAATGATGCTGTTGGCGAAGACAAATTGAATTGGATGATAATACCTTTACAAGGTTGAGTCGAGGCTCCGGGGTATCAAGAAGAATGGGACGGAGGAACCCAATCGCACAAACAAGGCTGGCCGTGAATTCAATTACAAGTAGTATCGCTCTCAATGAAAATAAATATGCACGCACCGAATTATAATAACCGGATCGAAGACACAGACAAATGGTTTTGGTTTTGGAAACGGTGAGGGAGACCTTTCATCAGATGAGTTGAGGGCAGAAATGGAAGGAACCAATCGAGAATACCCACAGATGCAGTATCGCTGGAACTTCGGAAACACACCTAAATGAAGGAGGCGTACCGTGCAAATACCATGAACAGCCTTTGTCCTGTATGAGGTACATACTTCCAGCGGTCTCGACCAGTTCTGCGCTGGTAGCAAATATTCTAGGCATCATTCGGAAGATGGGGGCATGAATCACGGCGCGAAATTGGAATTGGAGCGGAAGGATCCCAGAGGAACCCAAGCAAGCAAGCAGAAAGCCCAGAATACGCAGTTTTCGCAGCGGGGTGAATTATAGCGGCGCGACTAGCCATTGGGAACGAGGTGCATCCAAGTTATTTTGAGCCTCGTTGACCTTCTGATATAATATCGTATCCAAGTTTCGGTAAGCGCATCGTATTCTCTAGTCTCGAGTTCGTGGCGAGATGCACACAAATTGCTACTGCTTGTCTGACAAGAAAGAATCGGCTGGGTCGACCGCTAGCGGTTACCGTTGAGCCGGCCGCACCCCGTATATCCAGGTCTGTGTTTCAGCTTGAGGATATTTCGAGACCCCGATTGAATGGAGTATTCATAATTCTTCTTGCGGTAGGTCGAAAACCTGTTGTGTACGTAACCGATCGCCCGCCTCCCGCCCTCCAAGCTGCCCAAGTTTGGGCCTAGGCCACTCACCCGCAATTGAACGACAAAGATGGAAGGAACACGGCAAGAAAATTGTCGCGAATGGCGCCTCTGTCGTTGAAGGGACAAAAATTCATGCAATACGATTGACAGCCGAGGTCGTTGACGTCGACGCGGACGATGAGGGTGACGACGCGAGGAGCAAAGGTGGGTGATAATAGAAAAGAAAGAAGAACAAAAATACGAGAGTGCGCGGCGAGTGGATCGTATCCAAAAAAGGAACGTAGCCGCGACCTGGGGCTCGACGCCGGACTCGGCGATGAGCGCGAGGGCGCGGCATACAGGTCCCAGGAACCTCATCGGACATGCAGAGCGATGACGCTTGGCACATCCGAGAGTGCCAAGGTGAAAGCCAAAAGATAATGAAATCAGAAGACAAAATGGAAGTGCAAGGCCCCCCCGGGGAGACAAAAGGAAAACGAGGCCTCGAGCGCACTACGGCCACCGTGTCCAGCAAGAAAGGCTGCCAATCGTATGCACGATCTGCAACCAACGAATCTGACGCTCGAGTCAATCTCGGCGTCAACGTGAGCGACGTAAATGAAAGAAGATGCGAAAATCTTAAAGGAAGACAAATGCGGCAACTTACTCAAGTCTCAGGAATCCCCGCAAATCTTCACATACCGATGCCTACAACAGTGATCGTGCGTTCATCGAAGCCTGGAATTTCCGGTTGACGAGTTCGCGAGAGGATGATAACGTCGGTAGCAAAGACGGTAGAAGCTAAGGAAGAAAAAAAAGTGGACTCAGGAAAAGAAACAAGGGAGAAAAAACTCGAAGTCACTAAGACAGGCCATTTCCATTCTCCCGCGGCGAAAAGGGGAGTGCGGACGCTTCCGACGCGTCCGTTCGGGAGTCTTGAAGAGGCTGAATACATTTCATCGGGCTCGGAAGCGCGGGGGCTTCGTGTCGGTGAGAGCGAAAGACAAGCCATTTTTTGTGTGCGCTTACTTGACTCGGAGGGTATCGTCGACAGTGACGATTCCGATGCGAATGGTGGTGACGTGGAGAAGGCGGCGAGGCCACGGACGCAGGATGTTTTAGGATCGTAGTACACCTGTATACAAATTAGGACAGATAGAATAATGGAAAGAAAAAAAAGCTTTACCTACTAGGAAAAGATCGAGAGGCGTTCCATCAACGGACGATAGCGAAATACCGGGACGCTATGGGGTAGGTTGTGGGGGGTGCTCGGCAGCGTAGGATTCGATAGCCGGCAAATGCAAGCGGCGGGAGCGGGCGGGTCGACGTAGGGCGGGTGCGCATAGACGGCGCCCGGCGTCGAAATAGGGAAGCAGAGGTGGTCGTGAAGGACGCGCGGGCGTCGAGGGGGGTGCGGGGAGAGGGATAGAACGTTGACGAGGCGCATAGTTGCACTGGTGGATGGGGCGGGGTGGGTATGGCAAGGTGACGGGCTTGCGGAAAGGAATGAGCAGCCGGAGCTCGCTCGGGTCTGTGTTGGGGCAGAGAGTGCGCAGAGGGCCTGTGGGGTACAGCGCGTCAAAGAACGGCGAGCGGCGGGCGAACGAGGTAGCGCAGGCGGTGGCTGGTGGCACGTAAGCACAAATGGATGTGCTAGGCGGCGGATAGGGCAGCGCGGGCGGTTGGAGTGAATTAGTGAGGCGGGGGAGGATGTACAAGGCGGCGGCGTGCCGAGGAGACAGCGCAGCGGCCAGTTGGCAGTGCGTAGGCGCAGGCGCTAGGGCTGGGAAGAGCGCGAGGACTGCGGGGGACGCCTGGAACCCAGAGTAGTCCCGCCGAAAATGGCGAGTAAGGCAAGGGCAGCGACGGAGATATAATGGAATCTGAAGGGAGGTGTGAGGGAGACGCTCCGAGGGCGGCAGCGCAGGCGGCGTGAGAACGAAGAGCAGTCCGGTGGAGCGCCAGAGGCGTTGGGCTGCTGCGAGGACAAACGGCGGCGGGGGAGAGCATGGATTGATCATCAGGAAATTCGGGAAAATCTTGATTGATGTTGTGACGATCACAACTTTTCGGCAAAATTGTCGACACTTTGGCAGGCATTACAACACATTGTAAGTCTGTCATAATCTTTGCGATTCCCTTATAAATGGCGGCACATCTTGTACGAAAATTATACCGCTGTGTGAGGCCACCATAATCTTTACTGTTGAGTTGTAAATGGTCACATATTCCGCGAGAAAATTATAAAAGAGCTGCAATATTTGGATTGACAAGACATTCCGATTGTGAGCCGTATCGAATCTTGGTTTCAGCCCACCGGTACTACCTCGAGCTCAGCTCACTTCTCATTGTCTTATACATCATCAGGGTTTACTGCATTTATGTAAGGTCAGGAATCCAATGAACCACAAGAAGAGCCCATAAACCGGAGCCGTCAGATTTAGATATCTTCAAGCTGCCAAATTCAACGGCCGTAACTTTACTCGTACTGTACTTGAGGAACTTCGATTATTTCTCTAAGTCCGTCCACCCGCTGCCAGTTCGTTGCCGTGATCGTCATCAGACTCGGAGATCAGAGCGCCGACGCCCAACAAATGATAGAAGTATCATGACAACGGACTTCAAACTCCGCCATGTTCATCTTTCCTTTCCCCCACCATCGTCGATTCGTCGCCAGCTTACCCGCACCTCCCTCCTCTCACAATGTACACAGGGCCACATCGCAGTCTCGGCGTGCCATTCGCACCATCGCTGGGTTCTCCCAGGACCGAAATGCAGCATTTACTGGACTACGCCATCCTCCGTCCCCAAATTTTAAAAGATTCCTCCAGCCGGCGTCGCGTCCACATCCAAGCCTCAATATCCCATCCTCAAGGCCTCAAGCTCAAGGCCCATCCACAACAGTATCTTTCCCTGTGACTCAAGAACCATCTCCAAGTTGCTGCCGTTCCCGCAAGCTTCCCACAAGGCTCGTATCCTGGACATCAAGCAACCTCAAGCTTTAACCCTCAATATATCACGCGCACCTCAAGCTCTACAATATGCAAGATCAAGAGTCTTTCAGTCTGGTATCTGCTCCCCTGCTGCGCGCTGTCAAGTCTTCGCTTGGCTTCCCCCAACTACTCGCCTCGTTCCGCTCCGGGTTTGTTGTTTCGGTGAGTACCCCATTCATCTCTGCCATATCTCAAGCTCACAAGCTTTTCTACAGTGTCCTCGTGCTTGTTCCCATCCATTGCGACGTCCGAGTACGAGCCCAGTATAGATGTTATTATGATCTGTGCAAATACATTGGTTTTCGCATTTTTTGTCACCTACTGTCTGCATGAGTGGTATCCGAATGCATTGGGAGTGGAGGGGCGGTATCCCAGTGCCTGCTGGGCGCACTTTGCGCCATCTTACACCATGATATAACACCTTATAGTGCAATAGATGCCTTGCGCACTTTGCAAAGTTCACAATAATTGGGAACATTGGGAATGTATCCACGGTTAACATATTGCGATGTAATCTTTTGTAACACATGTCACAAATATTGTGAAGATTGTGAGCCTTGCGCACCTTGCAATTGCCTTATATGGCGTTGCAGGAAATCCCCGGATTCGCTGATGCATACGGAAGGAGAAAAGATTGACAGCGGCCCGGTGAATTGATCTCCTATCAATCTCGGAGCCGAGGTCTCACGTCACGGACTGTTCAACGCCTGCCGACTAAACAGACAAGTCGCAACGATTTTTCGTTGCGAGCGTCGAGCGATGGATGAAAGTTATCGCAAAAATATGGAAGAATTTCCAAGGCTCCCCGTGCAGATTTGGTACTCACCTACACCCTGGCTGTCGATATAAAACTTGGTGATTTTTGCCAACTTGAAGTTGTGGAGGGATACCCGAGAACAGGATAAATAATTTGGACAGGAGGTGAGTTTGGGGATCGCACACATGGGTAAGAAAAGCGGAAGGGAGAGAAATTCAGCGGCGGCGTTGGTTTTTGGTCCCAGCGGCGTCGAATTTTGACAAGACTTATTGGTTGGCGGCGTGGCGGCGTCGGTTTTGGTCCCAGCGGCGTCGATTTTTTTTTACAGATTGAGATCTTATATGGGGTTGGCAATATAAATGGAGCGTTATATAAGGCGGCAATATGAGGGGCATGTTATATGAGGTGATGATATGAGTTCCGGCACTCATATCGCGCGTTCATATCACCTGATCGGCGGCGGGCTTTGATTTTGAATGCTTTTCTGCACGTTACCTCCTCAGCAGTTTGGTAAACGCCATTCTCAACCAAATATTGCCCGAAAAATCTGAAAAGAAAAATCACACACATGGGGGGAAGGCATGCCCAAGGATGGCGAACAAGTTTTATAATTTGAACAAGTACCTGGCGGTAAAACTGTTAGCGGCGTAAAATATACTGTGTTTTTGCTGTCCAGCAGTATCTTGAGTGTAGTGTGTGCAAGAAAAATACTGGAGGTCTCGAATTTGAATGCGGAGTAGTCTTCCATATCCTCTACAAGATATAACAAAGTTTTTTTGCCAGGATATGAGGGGCAAGTCGAGAAATCAAGTGTCCAGGGGCGGGAGGTGGGAAATGTATACACCGGGGATTTTCAAAAAGCTGCCTAGGAGCGGGCCTGATGTGAATACAGTAATAATCGTGAATCAAGTTCTTACCTTCGGTGCGAGCAGAGGCGTTGGTTTGGTCATGGTGCGGCTTCCTGGCTGGATACCAGTCACCAATGGGCAGGTTTTTTTGTGCGAGTCCCAATTCTTGAGGTTATATTGCTTCCCCTTGTCCAGTCGGCGGACACGGCCGGGTTCACACCTGCAATATACTTCGTGCGGGGTTGCTTTCAGCGCACCGCTGGCGAGCTTCACGGTGTTTGGATCGTTCTCCAAAAGATGTCGACGGTGATCATCTGTCATCTTCTTTTTGCGAGGGTTGGTCTCCTTTGCCCGCTTATTCAATCTGAATTGGCGTGAATATTGGTAAACATTCGCGAAATGAGGAGAATACTGTACCGTTCTTGATCAGAATCGTCTGGGGCACTGCTGTCGTCTGTGCGGCGCTCTTTCCTCTTTTTGGTGGGGTTTAGCGTTGGGACTGGTTTGACAAGAACGGGCTGCGAGCTTTTGATGGGTTCGACAGGAACATTAACTGTTTTGTCGGGCACATTCGACGATGGTTGACATTCTGAGAGTTCGACCGATTTAAAGGTGAGATTTGCTGATGGAACGGGAACGTCGGAAGGCTCAAAAGGTAGAGAGGGAAGGTTCAGAATTTTGGAGATGGATTGCGCGGATGGCGTGGCAGTGACAGGGAGCTGAATAACCTCCTCAAAAAAAGTTGCGGGGCCCAAATCCGGAAAGTTGTGGTTTGTTAGGAGGGGTGCGTCGGGCTGAACAAGCCGATAAGTTTTAATTTGCTAATAGAAGGCTGTATTACTCACAGAGATGGTGCTCGTCTTAACCTTGGTCACAAATTTCCGAAACCAGTCCATGTGGAGAGGCCGACAGTGGACCTCCGAGATCAGCGGCGTTTTGAATATGGCATGGTCCAAAGTATTGCCAGTGTAAATACCGCAGTGGGTATAGTCAATCTGACGAGGATGTGGCAATATATCGCCGAGATTCGCAAATTTACTGGGAAACGAATGCTGAAGCCACTTCACGAGATGAGGGTGAATTGGTTGGGGGCACCTTTGCGTCCGAATGAATCTCCTGTAAAATTGTGAGTAGATTTAACGCCCAGCTGCACTGGAGACTACCATAACCATAAAACTTCCGACCAAAATCAATCACGAACGCAATCCAGTGATTCCCGTTGACGTGAAGAGGGAAGTAAAGGATTGATTTTCCCGCCTCCACTAAGGATTTATATCTCGCAAGAACAGCCAGAGCATATCTACTGGGATTTTTGTGGGTCGAAAATGCTACGATTGATCGCTGAAATGCGAGAGGAGCAACCGTTATAGCAGAATCGAGATGAGGGACTCTGGCGGCACGGGATTGCATGTCTTCATCATGCTGTCTATGATTGAGTCGGACAACCACTCGTCATCCAAAAGGCGAGTCCAATCAAGCTGTCCATCGGGAGCGCCAGGATGGACGGTATTCCATGACACAGAATCAAAGATCTCTAGATTCCATTCGCAAAGGTCGTCCTGTACCCAGTCCACGCTATTTTGCCATTTCTCCTGTGCCTCTAAGAGCGCGTGGATTCGAGAATAAAATGCAAGTGCAGATAGAGGGAGGCGGATGGATTTATCCAGCGGGTCCAGCACCGACTGAGCTCCATTGAGCCACTTTTGAGGACGGTCATTCTCGAGCTCATCAACAAGCCAGCGCGGCAGCATGGACTTCAGTGTCCAGAACGCAAGGGGGTCATAGTTCAGCGGCTCCTCGCTAAACCAATCATTTGTCTGGGTGGAAAATTTTGTTGACCTATCCAAGACTCCCAGGAATTTTAGCTCCAGAAATTCGGTGACTGATAGCTCTTGCGTGTGTCGGTGAAAGCATCAGAAACCTCGACTGGTACATCCTTGTAGATCTTGCCAATGCGAATCCATTTGGAAGGATCAAAACGAACATCCACTGCATTCAGACCCCCCCATAGGCACAGATTGCCCACCTTCACCGATCTCCGCCTACAGGCTGCCCACCAAAGCCGACGTTGGTCTACTCTAATAGGCATCGGCCGACATTGGTCTAGCATCCCTACCGAGGCAAAGCCTGCCCACCTTGGTAGATCTTCGCCGACAGTGGTGTGTCTATCTTGGCCAACCTTGGTCAACCTTGGCTGACCTGGGTCTAGGTTGGTGTTGGTTGGAATGGCTGGACGGGTACAAACCATGTCAGATTTTGAATTTGGCTAACTAGGCTTAGCTAGGCTCATCGGCCCACGTGAGTCTATGTGTGCCTAATCCAGTGGGAATACCTAGACCAACCTCGGCAGGGATGAGCAGATGGATGGGCAAGGGTCGGCACACTGGTCTGCCTACACATCTGCCTATCAGGATTTGGCAGACCTGTGCCTACAGGGGGGTCTGAACGCAGTGATCTGTCTCGAGATTTATGACCCTGGCCATCATAGAAGCGCGGGTGCCAGAAGTGAAAATTGCTGTATGGTGTTGTTGTTCTATGATTGCGACTGTTTCGGATCATGCACGAAGGGCCCCGATGGCTGTCTCCACGTACGCCAAAGCATGGACCACCTCAAAATGCGATTTACTCTATGTCTGACGGGCCTTGCCACGATCAGACCTGTTTTACTCTATAAATGTACCGGAGGTAGGGCTGTTTTTGCTCGTTGATTTACTCTATTGCGGACCGGTACTAAAGGTAGTGACCAGGGGCCTGTGTCTGCGGTATGCTGTGTTGATCCCCAATCATTACGACATGCTTCTGCAGATCTCCATCAAAGTGCTAATAGGGGCTTGGTGAGCCTTTGCTTTGTCTCAAGACTCTCCTATTTCTCTGTCTTTGCTTTAGATCACTTCAGAAACCTCGCCGTGGTCCTTCAAAAACTCTACCGCGGTCCTCATTTACAAGTGCTGTGGAAGAGCTTCCTTACATTGAGTTGACCCTGCACTAAATGCCTGAGGCTGAGTCGGTGTCCGTCTCCTCGGATGATGAGATGGACGAAGCTCCCTCCGTTGTTGACGTGGACGGAGAATCCGCTGCTGGCCGGGACAAAGAGGAGGAAGACGAACTTCCAGCACCTAAAAAGTTACGTTGTGAGATCGCTGCGCTCCAATCCTCGCCCCAGTCTTCCAGCAAGTCCCAGACCACGCCTTCTCCTAGCAAGACGCAACCCATGGCATTGTCTTCCAAGGTCACTTTGTCCAAGATGCCGGTTCCTTACGTGGCCGTTCCTTCGAGCGAGCACAAAGTAAGTCTTATCTGTTCTATTGTTTCTTTGTTGAATAGCTGATGCCGTTTGGTTTTTCAGCACAAACACGACCCCGCTATCTCAGCATACCAGCCCCAGCTGCTGCCGTCGCTGGTTCCAACGCCCGCCATGGCACCTATCCAAGAGACGCCACACACACCTTGCGCATAGATATGCTACGTGGGATGTTGTAGAACCCTCCCGGTGGTACATTTACAAAGCTTTTCTTTTCAGCTCAGCTGGGTCGTATTTTATAGGAATAGATCCCTTGAATCGGTTATAGGTGTGTATGGGTATATCTCCTTGGTGGTGTATTCAGAGTACAACACGCCATGGCAACCCCACGGTCATGCTCTGAATACTACAGTCAGTAGTTGGAGCTCACTCTGACTCTCCTTTATATCACCTAACAGAGTTCAGGTATACAGCTATGTTTGTATAACACTGAAACTATCCTGCGCCTTTGAATGATTTGTTTATAAGCCCAAAAATAGCTAGAGGACGGGCATTTGGTGTTGTGCCGTCTCAACACGACCATGGTGGAGTTGATGGAGTATACGGAGAAGGTGCTGGGGGAGATCAGATAGAAATGAGATAAGTAGTGGACCGATAATTATTTTCCCCCAAACAGAGATAGTGAACGAATCTCTGCGAAATATGCCTGAGGACACCTACGCTGATAGATGGTGCGATGAACTGGCTGTATGCAGGTTCTACAGGCTGCTTCACCTTGCTTTAGTAAGGTCTCCCTACCTGACAATTAATTTCTCCGAAACCTGCAAGAAACAAATAGAACCAAATTTAGGATATCACTGAACCTGGAAACTATACCCGAAACCTGCAAGGAACAATAGAACCAAATAATAGCATATCTCTGAACCTCGATACTCGAAACCTGCAAGGGACAAATAGAACCAAATCTGCCATAACGCTGAACCAAAAATATGTTATAAAGCAAGGTTCGAGACAGCAGCAGCCGGCCACTAGTTTATAGTACTAGTACAAACGAAAGGAGATAAACTAGATATAGTAACTGAGATGTGGTGCTTGGTCATGTAGGTTTCTTCCCTCATGGTTCTTCATCGATCCCACATGGTCTTGGGTCCAGGAGATTGTCGGTTTTGACCCCCCACGATCTATATTTGGTATACTGGCAATACTGCGGTGCCTTCCGCACCCGCAGTTCGATGCCGTGTTGGCCTGGGGTTGAACCCAGCCTTTTCAATACAAATATCCTCATGCTTGTCTTTGGTGGATCTGGCTGAGAGCAGTGCTTGGCCCATGATGTACCAGAGTGCTTTAATCTGATCGCTAGAATCCAAATTAGGACTTGTATGTCTTTGATTGGCAGGTCGCGTCGTGCCGTGGCACCACGTGATCATCCGATCACTTTGGCAGTTCTCTGTCTTAGGGTAATAATGGGTTTATAGTCGACCTTGGCCCGCTAGTGGGCAGCATGGTTGGTTATACACAACTATGGGACACTGTGGCCGCTTTCCTCCATAGTGTAACCGTTAACACAACTATGTCTTTGGCAGAGAGGCACTGTGGCGGTACCACAGTCGCTCTCCTACGCAGTTTAATATACCGTGCAACATTTTAAGTCTCGCAACTTCATCTATGCAGTCTCTGGGTCGCTTTTTATAGGAATAGATCCCTTGAATTGGTTATGGGTATACCTCCTTGGTGGTGTATTCAGAGTACAACACGCCATGGCAACACCGCGGTCGTGCTCTGAATACTACAGCCAGTAGTTGGAGCTCACTCTGACTCTCCTTTATATCACCTAACAGAGTTCAGGTATTCAGCTAGGTTTGTATAACACTGAAACTATCCTGCACCTTTGAATGATGTGTTTATAAGTGCAAAAATAGCTAGAGGACGGGCATTTGGTGTTGCGCCGTCTCAACACGACCGTGGCAGAGTTGATGGAGCATACGGAGAAGGTGCTGGGGGAGATCAGATAGAAATGAGATAAGTAGTGGACTGATAATTCTTTTCCCCCAGTCGATTGGTTGTGTCTGCAACAGTCAATAGGAACCCATCAAATTTCGCCATTCCCTTACCAGTGCCAGCATGGCCAGAGAGAAAATCCAGGGCACTCTGTGGATCGAGCGTGGTTCTGGCAGCACCAGGGAACAGTATATCGAGTACTGCGGCAATTGACGTAAAGCTTTGTCTTCCGAGTGCAGTGTTGCCAATAGAAGAGAAGCCATACCTCTCCTCCTTACCGCCATGTTAACCAGCATCGTGTCCACCTCGATTTGCATCGCTGCGCTCCCCAGCATCCTCGGGGGTACACCGATTATCTCTCAGGACCTGCCCTGCAAGTTCAGCCTCGCTGGATGGAACATTACCTGGCACAATGCAATTCCACAGCTCTCCCCTGCTTTTGGGGCAACTCGCAGGTATGTTTGTAGATGATAGATAATGTTTTCTTGCTATCAACTTACATTTTATCTAAGGTGGAAGACGGCGCGACCAACGAAGTCAATCGGTGTGTGTTTTCACTCACTCAGCGTACGCGTACTGGACATTAACCGCCCATAGACATATGCTTCGTACCCTTACAACGTCTACCCGACGCTCTCCCTAACCAACAGCTCCTCCGCACATACCGCACCTCCGGGGCGTGGCTCACCAACGCAACTGCGGTGACAAGCGGTGGACTCCTCTCTTGGTACACTAGCGTGCTCCTGATCGCCCGCTGCGAGCATTTACCCGGCCATTATGGTTCAACATCAAGGGCCGACTCGGCTGCCTGCCCTCGCTGCGTACGGGTTCGATGATTTGTGGTCGCAGTGCCCCGAGACGGGCGTACCCGTCCAGACGAGCGTGTTCTTCAACATCTCGGATGTGGGCATCAATGTAGAGCAATCGCGCAAATGTTGGAGGGTCAGGTTGCACCTGGTATCAGTGGGGAGTAGTAATACCTTCAAAGTTTCTTAACTATAACAAATAACAAGTTCTCTCCAGAGTGTTGATGCGCAAGAAAGACAGGTAACAAATGTACAGTCCTATTTGGTACGCGAGGACCTAGACACTCGTCAAGCGAAGACGAAACAAAAACTTATTTAATGCAAATTTCTTGCCAATGCTCTCCTCAGTGATTGTCCACAGTTTCGCGGCACAGCTCACATGTGGATATGGAGAAATTAAATTACAACAGTACAGCGTCCGAGTTATAGTGGGTAATTCGTCGCAATGCAGTCAGCGGCGGGTGTGGTTTTGGCCGAGATGAAAAGTAGCAGTCAGGATCACCTCGTGCGGGATCGTCTGAAACTGACTGGCCTGTATAAAATCTGCTTTCGTCTCGTTTTCTTTTGTCTATGTTTGTTGACACAAGGTTTACGTAGTAGTCGGTGCGGTCAAGTCACGATTCATTTGGGCACAATGATAACTGAGTCCATTCAAGGTCTCGTATCGAAAGCACCAACTATACAGACTGCGTTGAATCCGGGGACGATGGGCACCAATATTGATTGGTTCATTTTTACTGCGATGTCTGGCATGTTCCTTCTCTGGCTGAGGGGAGAATGTTGAGCCTGCTTCTAAGTCCAGCCAGATTCGGTTTCTTCGCTCGCTCCAGCTGCTACACCGGTTGTTGAACCGCTGCGCGCGCAGGGGCCAATTTCGGCCACTTCCACTCTTACCCCACTTTCTACACCATCGCCCTCGCCTCCTCCATCTCCCATAGCGCCACGCGACATCAGCAGCACTATTTCAACCAAGAATATTGTGGAGGTAAGCGACCCGCCGCCAGAATCCTGATTTTGCTTTTGCTGCCGCCGAAGTGCTGCTCTTGACGATGATCCAAAGTCTGTCAAGGAAGCGCGCACCCACCCCGACTGGCACACTAATATGGATGCAGAAATCGCCCAGCATAGAGCTGGTAGATTTGCCGGATGGCCGTAAAGCCATTCAATGCCGTTGGGTTTATCGACTCAAGCGCGACGGCAATGGCAAGGTTATAAAATTCAAAGCTCGTCTTGTTGTCAAGGGCTTCTCCCAAATTTGTGGAGTGGACTTTAACGAGACGTTTGCTCCCACAATACACCTGGAGACCTTCCGTTTTCTCGTCGCACTCGCTGCGCGCTACAAGTTAAAAGTTCATGGTATGGATGTTCTTGGTGCTTACCTGAACAGCCCGCTCGAGGAAACCGTTTTCATGCGCAGCCCGAAGGCTACGATGATGACACTGGCCGTGTTTGCCGCCTTAAGCTTTCGCTATATGGTCTGCGGCAATCCGGCCATAACTGGAACCACACACTGATACCGCTTTCAAAAATCTAGGATTCACACCGTTGATATCTGATCATTGTGTTTATCTTCGCCGCGACACACCCATTCGTCTCCCACCATTGCTGCTGTCCATGTCGATGACATGACCCTCTTTGCTCATACTGACACTGAGCTTACTCGTGTCAAGGGGGAGCTTGCTTCGAAGTTCAATGTCACTGACTTAGGTCAACTTACGAACATCCTTGTATGGAGATCACCCGCGGCGCCAATGGTTCAATTCGCCTCACACAGCCTGCATATGCTGAACGTGTTCTTGACTCTGTTGGCATGAGGCACTCCAACCCAGTTTCTACCCCACTCGATCCCAATGTGAAGCTCACACTACCTGACCAAGGTGACCCTCACATTGTCAGTAATGAACTTCCCATGAGTACCTTTCTGGGTTGGAAAACTCATGTACCTTGCTGTTGCAACCCGACCAGACCTCGCCTTCGCTGTCCAGCATCTCTCACAATTTTCCCAGCGGCCCACACCGGAGCATATTTCCGCACTCCAGCGCACCTTCCGTTATCTTCGCGGCACACTCGACTTGGCATTACTTTTTCAATCTGAGGAGACCTACACTTTTTCTCTGATGCTGACTAGGGTACTAGTCAAATTGATCGTCGTTCAATTTCTGGTTACCTCTCCTTCTTTGCCAATGGTCCTATCTCGTGGAGTTCTCGCAAACAGCCCACGGTTGCTCTTTCAACTATGGAGGCCGAATTTATGGCCCTTGCTGGTGCTACTTGCGAAGCTATTTGGCTGCGCGAACTCAGCTCGGAACTTGGTGTCCAATCCAAAGGCCCAATCTCTATCAATGTGGACAACGACTCTGCGATGATGTTTGCTCAGAGTGTCATGTTCCATGCACGCTCGAAGCATATAGATATTCGCTACCACTTTGTTCGAGAGCGAGTTGCCTCTAACGAGGTAAAACTCAACCACTGCGCCTCCGAGGACAATCTAGCCGATATATTCACCAAGGCCCTTCCGCGACCTCTATTCGAAATAAATTTACGCAGTCGAATTATGTCGCACTCGGCTTGAGTCGAGGGGGAGTGTTGAATGTTGAAGAACCAACTTGAACATTCTATCATATTCTTGGAGCGACTCAACCAGTGCTCCGCAGTAGTTTAGTACTGATAGAACTTTCTAGAATACTTTCCTGTATGTATATAAGAGCCCGCAAAGCTATCCAATATCAATTCTAGTTTTCTCGTTGTCCTCGCGTCACTCGGTCAACAAGGGTCACTATGGGAATGGCGGCCGAATATGCAGTGGTGTTCGGGTATAACGCGCCGTAAAACCACGACTCTGATATCTGGGAAAACAATTTTCTTTGACAACACCTCCCCTGGCACAGTTTACTACAAATCAGTTCACATAACAAGACCTCAGGACCAACAGCTATTCTTTGAGCTCGAAGCACCGGCAATTCAAGTGAGCCTGGCGCTCTCAATGTTGAATCTAGATTCGACGCGCATTAGTTACAATCCACCAAATGCAACTTGGAGCGCTTACCCGCAGGCGCAGTGACACATCCAGACCCAGCTCCACGGGTAGTAAATGGCGTCCCATGACAATTATCGTTGGGACCGCCGGACTGGAAGAATTGGATCTGGTTGGTACACCGGAATAGCTCCAGGACCTCGCGGAGCCGCCGCCTTCGTGAGACAAGTCCGGGCTCCAGTTCCGGGCCGTCTGAGCGCCAGTGCAGTCCGCCCCTGCGAACGCGATGACAGTGGCCGACATCGCGGGGGAGGTGCACACCAGCAGGGCGGCAGCGAGGAAACTGAGGTTGAAGTGCATTCTAAGTAGTATTCGCGGTCTTGAGACTGTGTAGCTTCTGGAGAGAAAATATTGAAGTGAGTGAGAGATGATCCGACGTGGAGGGTGAGGGGGAGGCCGGGGAGGCCAAGGGAAGGAGTGTAGGAGAGAGAAGGGCTCGTATGCTAACCTGATCGAAAGTCGGAAGAGGACTGAAGGAAAAGCCTGCAGAAGGACACCGGCTATTTATCTGTTTTCTGAAGAACACGTGCCCTAAAATATTCTAGGACCCCAGAGGTGCAAAAGGTGAGTCAGCCGCGCGGGACCATGTCAGCTCCGTGTAGGACGAAGAGGGAGCCAGAGCGGATCTGACCAACGTAACGTGAAAAGGTTCATCAATGCAGTGCTGGGTTCACCCGTCCTTAAGCCCCCTTGGGTGTGGCGATTACATTCCTTAGCTCATGGATTACATTCGTACGTGTTTGGTGGTTGATGCTAAGGGTAGAATGAGGGCAAACACTGAAAACATTCAATTCTCACTTCATTCAAATTCAGCAACACTACAAAACCAAATGTTTCACATCGGGCGCTCATTGTGAGATATTTTCACCGACCGCTCGCACTATTGGATGGGACAAGTGGCGTACTCCACCCTCGGGATGCCCTCAGCTACTCCACCATGTGACTCTCTTCCAAGCGACATGGCACAAGTGGCGTACTCCACCGTCGGGATGCCTTCATCTAGGACGCCCGTGGCTCTATTCCGAGCTATAGATTTGAACCTCCGTCTTACCGCCGCGCGGCGTTACCGCAGCAGGCCGTGAGACCCAGCGTTTTATCCGCCATTCTCGCAGACTGTCCCGCACTCTTCGGAATCTATGAGGGAAGCGCACGTGCCAGTGGCCATTGTGCCGGGAAAGTATATATATTCCTTATACCAAGAAATACAGTAGGGGAAAGTGGCCCAAGTTTGAAATTGATATTGGCCTCCAGGTGGGTCGACGACACAGCCGACGACAACTTGCGCGCCATAAATAAGTTCAATGGTGTCCGGAAATAATCTGACCAGGGTATTGTACTATTGTCCCGTTCATCCTCCCAGCTAAATTCAGCTTTATCTTTGTCATTGCCTTAATTACAGCTGTTTGCAAAGCTAATGGCACTCACGATCATTTTATAAATAAGAGCAAATTAATTAGTTCCCGCTTTCTCGGTCAATTTCTCACCAAATGACCGGCTCCAGCTCTATCCCTGGTCTAGAGAATTTAACTGCGGTCAAGTGGTCAAAATCGCTCTCTTTTCCGTTCTAGAACCTCTAAGAGAACCTAGGCCTGATTATAAGTGCCCCAATTTAGGTAGGTTAGGCCCACTGATGCTGTTTCGGGATGCTGACGAAAAAGAATTCAGTGAGGAACGAAATCACCGAGTAAACTTTCGGAAAATATCTGGGGTCATTTGTTTGCCTGTAGACCTTCATTCAAGTGTTTCTTTTGGAGTGAAATAGAATTTTCAAGCAGGCGCAGCCCTCTGACGGATTGGAGATATTTTCTTTGGATTGAAATCGATTGTTCAAGTAGGTGTAGCACTCTGAGGGATTGAGGAGATTTTCTTTGGACTGTATGAAATGTTCGAGCAGGTGCAGCACTCTGAGGGATTGAGGACATTTCCTTTGGAATGAAATGAAATGTTCGAGCTGGTGCAGCACTCTGAGGGATTGGGGATATTTTCTTTGGATTGAAATGAAATGTTCGAGCAGGCGTAGCACTCTGAGGGATTGGGGATATTTTTTTTGGATTGAAATGGAATGTTCAAGCAGGTGCAGCACTCTGACGGATTGAGGACATTTTCTTTAGATTGAAATGGAATGCTCAAGCAGGTGCAGCACTGAGGGATTGAGGACTTTTCTTTTGGACTGTATGAAATGTTCGAGCAGGCGCAGCACTCTGAGAGATTGGGGATATGTTTTTTGGATTGAAATGGAATGTTCAAGCAGGCGCAGCACTCCGTTGTCTTACAGCTGTTTGCAAAACTAATGGCACCAAGGATCATTTTATAAATAAGAGCAAATTAAATACTTCCACTTTTGAAACACTCACTGTGGGCTCAATTCTTCACCGTTTTCCTTGTGTGTGGGTGCTTTCGAACCCAATTTGACGGCACTTTCTGCCCAATACCCTGGGCTCCTAATTCTATATTCCATTTTTCGAGCTTGCTGTACTATTATCAATTCGTCAAGGGATGTGACGCGTGACCCGAAATATAATTTCGTCAATTCGTCAAAGGGTCCCGAGCTGCGTGACAACCCCCAAAATTTCGTCAACCACTGGAAATATTCCAGGGGTTGCAAGGCATGTAGAATACCCATGAGGATGACTTAGGAATCATCTGACAAATTTATTTGAGCAAATCTGTTGTTGAACCGGAAAAAATCCATTTTCACCGTTAAACTTCAGTTGGATTTGGTCTGAAGCACGGTATTTGTGAGGTATGAAACAAGAAACCTTGAAAATGGCGAGAAAATTGTAGGGAGAGTGTCCGCAGCTAGGGAAACTTGCTCAGAGCAACCCTGAACCGGAATTTTGAACCGACCGTAACGAAAAGTATATTCGTCAAGAGCCTCCGTGACGCGTGACAAGGTTCCAAAATTCGTCACGTCAAGCAGCCCCGTGACGCGTGACTGACGAATTGAATTTAATAGTACAGTATGTGCATACCTGGTAAATCCACAACAGACGATGGGATAGTGGTTTGATGGCCACAGCGAGCTCATTTTATTAGGGTTGTTCCCAGTTGCCCCTTTTCCCGCCCTTTTTGCCCGGTTTTTCCCCCCTTTTTTCAATTTAAAAGGGTAGAAGACCAACAAAAACGGGGTCTTAGAAATTCTGCGGGACACGGAAAACAAGGGGCGCAAAAAAGGGAGCAAAAAGGGCTACTGTGAAACCCCTGGCTGGGGCTTCCTTTTCCCTCCCTTTTTCGAGCCCTTTTTGGCTCCCTTTCTCCATTTCATGCAGCCTGTGCACTCATATTGTTCCTCAAAGGTCACATATCACAAATGTTCAAAAGGACTGGGGTGAATTTTTCTGGATTTTATAGCAGATTATCTGCCAGGCATGAAAAAGGGAGCAAAAAGGGCGTGAAAAAGGCTGACTGTGAACAATTCTATTCAGTGCCCGGACTTGACGGTCATAATCAGTATGTTGTTGAGCATCTGAATCAGTGGTAGGAACCCAAGCCGCAGAACTCCTGTATCAGAACAAACAAACGTCTAAATACTCGGAACAACTGGCGGACTGTAACTCTCTCATTAACACTGAAGTGAGCTATCCGATCATCCTGATTCACCATTGGCATCTACCTCACTCTCGTGAGAAAATACAAGGAGCGTCGAGGATATGGAAACACTCACTGAACCGCTACAACCAAATTGTCCAGGCCCAGGCTCCCGAGATTTTTGAAACCCGAATTCGGTACAAGTACGGTTATGCCTGCAGACGATCCATTCGATGCCCTAATATTCCATCAGTAGCGGCTACATATGCAGTGCTGCATAGGGCCTCATAGTGCCTCATAGGTACATCACAGCCACAGGTTGCTGCATAGTACTGCACAGGCATTTTGGTTTTCCTGATGGATTAACCGTTCTTTAACGATTACCTCGGCGTGTCATTGTACATGTTTGCGCTTTCCCCATGTAGCATATCCCCTTCCTTCTTGCTCTCTCGCTGTGCTCATTTCTTGGCATCGAGGTTCTGAACCTTCATGTTGGAGATTCAAGCTTGACCATGCGGTTCACATGTGGTTCACCATGGCAATCATTATCGGTCCATGTGCTTTGCTATCTGTTGCTATACCTCCGCATTATTTTATTCAGTTCTCTACTTACATGTGATACTATTCTTATCTATTGGATATTCGCCTACATATAAAAAGCTAGAATACTTGTGGTAGTTACCTCACTGGTTTGCCTCGCAATTATCTCTTGCTTGCAAACTCCCTTCCTGAGCAAATTCTACACTTCATGGGCACAGTTTCATTTTACACTTCAAAGCTCCATCTGGCTCAACAGCTGACCACAGCGCAGCCTTTAGTGACAGGACGTAGTTCAAACGCTGTTCATCGGCGATCGCAGCAGTCGCCGCAGTCCAGCGATTGTTATCAAGCCGGGAAGCCGCGTATTCCGCCGAAGACTCGGATTCTCGATATATAAACAGGCAGCATTCTTCAGACTAGCCATGTTTCGCCCACTTCTCTCGTACCTTAAATTATTGCCACTGTCTTCAAAGCAAGAATCTGATACACGTTGCTGTCTTCGTCTCGGGTTCTTCACCTATTTCTTGGGGATCAAGACTGCTCTGTTGGGGTATTTTCTCACTGGCCCTGCGGTGTTTCCTCTACTCGGGATCTCACACGGAACTTCTCGCGCAGGAGTATAGCGTGGATCAATCTCATTCCAGCACACTGTCCGGAGGTGGGTATCCTTCTTGCTGGTCGCTTCGCGCTCCTTCACGCTCTGGTGATGTTCCGGCCGGCCAATTATCATTTCGCGCTCAAATTTCGTTATGTTTGGGCGAAGCTCTTCGGGTTCTTATGCAATGGGGACGACGGCTCGTTCTTGCCGCTTGGAGGTAAGACATCGGCGCAATACACCGCCATTCAAGTACGTACCTCTGGACACCTCAGACCACAAATTTATTGTTAGTTCTCAAAGATTTCCCATGTTCTTTTTTTTTTTTTTTAATTGATTGATGGTTTTATTTGGCTCATACCGGAGCGAAGCGGAGGTCGTCTTGTTCTTGTCAAGCATGTGAAGCACTGACGTCGCTGCATCTTCGAACCTCCTCTATGCTGCCGGCGTCGTTGATCCATGGCCAGATGCTGCCACTGTGCTCCTGCCTACACACCAGACCACGCCACTCAGCCAAAAAAGCATGTCGTTGTTCCACCAGCCTCAAGGCGAAACAAAGCGCTATCAAAACGACAAAGCGCCTTTTTTCCTGGCCTGGACAACCGCAAAACTGTCAAAGAGCACAGAGAGAAAGAACAAAGCGGCAAGGGAGGATAGAGAGTGTGTAACACTACACACCTTACTCTGCAAACCACCCACTGAACCCATCCAAGCTCCCGCTACTGACGGAAAGTCCCCCTACGAGTATGTACCCGCACACTAGATGGTAGATGGACCCCTTCAGTTGAATGGACACAAGAAAGACGGCGCGTCCATGTGCATTGCTTTTGAAGAAATGATCGACAAGACGGAGAGCAGATATGGCTGCGCTATTGTCCTATTCTGCTGCGATAATGACGGCGGGAGTCAGCGCGGACGTAAGAATCTCGTCCAGAAGAGACCGTGGTTGCTTGTGGTACCATGCTGCGCACATCAAGTAAGTCCGTTGTGTTCTAATTTTCCGTGAACTAGCTGCTATATGTGTAGATTTGACCAAAACTAACGGGCAAGGCACTTTTTGAGAGGATCAAGTTGGGAGGTGCTAGGCCTGTTTCACCAGCCACCTGTTTGAAACTGCTTGCCAGGATTTTATTCTTCCTGAGGTTTGTGCAAGGAATCTGGTGGGTGGCCATGGATGAAAAATGTGTATCAGAGGGTTAGAATCCACCTCCAAAATTTGGGGTTGATTGGATAACATCTGGCTTCACACCAAATTTTTGCAACACCCTTCCCTGGCGCAACCTAGATATGACTAGCTGTTGTGATACTCCCTCGCTATTTTTTGACTGGAGTTGGGCCCTTATACGCCGTGCGCCACTGCCCAAAGTTTCGTATCATGTCGATCGTGCCCCGCTCATCCATCATCCGATTCAACCCCTGCATCCCCTCTGCCGCGGACGAATCCCTCTCGACCTTCTGCGGATCGTCCCGCATGCCCCATCACTGCGTCGTTATTCCTTGCCCTGCGTCCTCTGAATTTCCTCATCTTGTTGAATGCGCGGTTTTGATTGTTCTTTGCTGTCTTGCGAATGGACCCTCTCATTCTATATATTCCAATAACACGACCCTTACTTTGCCCTCCTGAATTCGTCATCCATCCAATTTTTTCTGGAGCTAAATCAACATATCCTCGTGATTTTCTCAGCGCGATCTGCGCTCCGATGTCGTTATGTGGGATCCAATATATTTTCGTACCCAATGACTGTGGTCTTGGCACCGTTGACCATTCTGCTGTGAAATGAGGATTTTCCGTCCCTTGAAAGTGGTAAGCTACCGACACAAGAGACGCGGCCGGAAGCAGTTCCGGTGGCGCAGACACTATTATACCCAAAACTTGAACTTTCTCCCTATACGAATGTCGGCGGAGATTTCGTTCTTAATCGTTTGCCTCATGTCTGACTCCGGAACCGTAAATCGTGGTAACATCGCACTTTCTTTGGTACTTCCACCATCTCCTGGCTTTCTGCTGCTTTTTTTGACCGGTGCCAGCGACCGACAGTCCCATCGCTCGTTGGGCAGCAAGAGCGGGGTGGGGGTACAGTACGGGCGAAAAATGGAGGCTGGAGGGCAAGACGAGCGAGCCGGAGATGGTAGTAGGAAGGAAGGCGCGGTTCAAACTCCGACAGTCGTCGGCGACGCTATGTTTACCGCGCACGGGGCAACCGATTTCACCTAGTATCGAGGGCTGAAAGGTGTAACCCACTCGGGAAGGAAAAAATGATATTGGCGATTATGAAGGGAAGAGCGTCAGTTGACCAGAAATCGTTGCCGGCCACGTCGGCTGATGGGGGTGGAAAAAAAGAACTAAAGAAAACAGAGGGAACGCACGGCCTGAAATTTCATCTGCTCAAAGTTCCGGCATTTGGTTCCACGGAGCAGTGGGAGAGCCCGAAATAACGTCCGCATAGTCAATATCGACGGCGAGGGACACTGCGGCAGACGGTACGGCACGTTCTCCGACAGTAAATCGCTCGCCCCCTAGATCATCGCAAATGACACCGTCGCAATCGCCGTGTTATATTAATGAAGGCTGCAAATATCCCCGAAATCGTTGAAGCACTCCGTGAGAGCATGAATTTCCTCACGCCCGTATTTATATCCTTTACATCGAAGCAAATCCAATCCTGGTGGAGATTTATAAGGCGGGGCGAGGGCATACTGCAGATGGATTTATACCAGAAGTCAGAATTACCGGTATCAATACGGACTTGAAGTCTGTTTTGGGGGAGGTTAGGCAGGCAATAAAAATGATTTCAAAATATACGTTGGTGATGTTTTGATGTTGGTCGTGTACTGGTGAAAGCCATTGTGAGGCAAAGAAGGGCGATTCGGCGGCGGCAGATCGGAACAAATTAACAGGTATCGGTCGATCGGTGTAAATATAGTCGCATTCCCCACCATCCTCTGGGAACGGATGGACTGGGCATTACGTGTGGAATGCACTCGAGGTAATGCGACACGACGAGAAGGCAAGTTTGGACGAAAGCCGCATTAGGACTACGGCTTACTCCTGTCTGAGGATGGTGATACCAGTAAGTTTGTAACTGTGGGTAGGCGATGAACAGATCCTACGTCGGGAAGAGTATGATTGTATTGGTACTAAACAGAACACTGAAGATAAGAGAAGGAACAGAGTGAGATTCTAGCGAGAGGGACAAAGGCATATGGGAGATCCTCAAGAGTGTGAATAAATGGAGAAAATCGAGATGAGGACACAACTGTGCGCACCGCGGCACCCCGTTTCCAGGTTAAATATCTTCCCACTTCAATCCTTCGTTGTGGCGCGCGTATTGCGGGGAGGAGAAGGACGACGCAGGAAGGGTGCATACGGGCGGGGACGCAGGCTATGCAAAGACAAAGGAGTTAGAGGGGCCGTTGGGACGCCGGCTGAAAAGAGTATCAGAATCGAAAGCGCAGGCGGGAATGAGGAGTGTGAAGCATGTCGTCGGGGAACATGAAAAATTAACGCATATATCGAAATGCAAGAAAGAGTTGAAGAGATGGGACGCGCTGAGCGAGACGGTGAAGTAGGGGAGGAGTAAAGAGATGGGTAGAAGAGGAAAAAAATTGCGATGGAACGCATGAAGTACCATAACTACAGCTATTAATCGGGCATCGCATGACCTCAGTCAAGGGCTTGCGAATTATTGGCCTAAAAATATTACCGGGGACAATCGATTCGTATCAGATTAGAGAAGCAAAAACTCGAGCCGACGAAGGAAGGGAGGAATGGGAGGAAGCAACGATGGAGGAAGGAGCGAAGGGTGGGGGCGGAGATGCAGAAAGGAAGGTAGGAAGAACAGGTGAGGACTTGTTACTTCAGTCAAAGATGGTAATGTGCGGGCACGAGAACTGGGCACCAGACTCAGGAGGCTGAGAACGGCGTGGAAAGCGAGCGGCTGCGAGGGGACGACGCGGTTAGCGCCGGCATTTGGAAGCCAAAGAGCATCTGTGGTCGACGTTGGAGTCCAAAAGAGGACCTAATAGATGGTGACGCGTTACATGTCACCGAATCACACTCCAGCTCGGAACTCTCCCTGGTCTGTAAGGATGGGTGAGGTTGAGAGGGCCAGCGAGGAGTAGTTGCGCATGCGCGTCGCGTCGGGCGGAGTGATGGTGCGGAGAAGAAAGCGATGTGGCTGTGTTTTGATCCGGCCTTTCTTGTCATCACGCCTTGTCGCTCAGCGCACTCGTCGGTGGCGACTAAGCTCCGGAATTCTTGGACACCCATTCCTTCTCACATAAACCTGGCGCCATCCACGTGTTCCACCGGCTTGAACAAGCGGCACCATTTCTGCGGCCGGTCGCGTCTGACGCCTCGAAACTCGTGCAGTATAGTAGGGACGTATACAAACTCGTCAGTCATAGTTCGGTTAAGTCCTCGTCAGTTTGATCGTGATCTCCGTGAGTTTGATGGCGATCTTCGTCAGTTTTGATAGCCGCGTTCAATCTTCGTCACCCAGTGAAGCTGACAGACTGCAGTTCAAGCTTTTTTCCGTTCAATGTCAAGCCGGGAGGGTTTTTTATTATATGGTGCAGGTCACCTAGTCACCGCTACCAAAATTTAGTGGCCAAATCGGCCGGAGAAAGTTTTTTGAATTAAGTGTACCTCCGGAGGGATTTTAGGCATACTTTTGAATGTATTATGGACTTTAATTTGGCTCAATGAGCCCAACGAACTCGCGTTTGGCGCGCCCCCGAGAGGCCGGTGGATGAGTAGAAATATGTAGCGTCATTTTGCACCTATTTACGGCTCTGAGACAGCTTTTTTCCATATAGTACGTGCATGTGGCCAAATCAGCGGGCAACTTTTTTTTTGCTCACTCAGTTTTACAGTAAATAAAAATCCCTCTTACAGATCTTCTTGGACGTTGAAACGGAGCACATTTGTAAGAGGGATAAGAAATCGGATCAAATTTGAAGCCGCAAAATCTCAAACATTAGCATGCAGTGACTAGGTGACCTGCACCATAGATACCTTACCCTAACACTAACTGCTAACTTTAACCTCTAACCCTAACTCTAACCGCTAACCTCTAACCGCTAACCGCTAACTGCTAACCTCTAACCTCTAACCTCTAACCATCTACTAACCCAAAGCCCTAACATCTAACTTGAACCTCAGCACGCCAAGGCCAGTGGGAATCACGGACCTGTCACCTGAGCAGATTGCCGACAAACAGAATGACGAAGATCGCCATCAAACTGACGAAGAAGAATGCCATCACTGACTTACGAGTTTGAATATGTCCCGTACTAGTATTCAATATGGATCTCCGCTCAGCACATCGATATACTTACATAGCGGGGATCTTACCTGCCCTTGGTATATAAGACAGAAGCGCACGGGGACCCTCGCATAAATTCCAATCACAGCGCACTCCTTCTTGCTACTCTTCTTTGGTTTCTCTGGGAAATTTGCGGCTCGTGCCTCGAGGATGGGTCGAAGCACGCCAGGTGTGTCCATTTTTTCCCCCACTAATTCCACTGACTCAATATCATCTCCTTCCCAACGCAGACCTATCCAGCTACCCTTGGTTTTCTCTTGTTTGTCGCTTTGACTGTCTACGCGTCGCATGGCCGATTGGAATATATTCCTCCCTTTCGCTGCTCTGTCTGGTTAAGCATGAACAGTTGCCTCTGTATCTGTCTCTAATTTCTCATTCACTTGACTGCATTGTACCTGACACACTTGCCCCGGCGTCGGCGCCCTCCCCGCATGTCCTTATCAACGGAATCCTATCCGACTACTAGAAGCCTGTGGGCCCTCTGAATCTGTGATTTTTCGAGCCGTTTCCGGCTCTACGCGTCAGTTCATTCTGGAATGTAAAATATCTGTGCCCTCCCCCTCAAACTCTTCCATTCCAGGGCAAGGACAATTTGTGCTCGATCTAACGCGTCGGTGTGTCTCTGCTTTCGTTCGCTTGCCTGCGCGATCCCGACTAATCTACGCCGCTGTATTGGCGTTGTCTTGCGATGTCCACATCGTTATGCTCGTATATATTGTCCAGCCGTTCTGGCCCTCAAGCCAGTGATTATGGATGTGAACACAGCTACAACCACGATTTTGACCGAAGGACAAAACACGACTCAAATTGGGCGGGAGTTCAACTTTTTGCCATGTACCCGGAATGCACGAACGATTTTTCAATGGACGAAGAAAAAGGCACTGCCCGCGAAATAAACCGGGCACTCGGACGCCAGTGGTCGAACCTGGATCTTCCACCGTCAATGAAGTGTTTTCGAGCCGGATGAAGGTAGGTGGAGGTGTGCCACACACCACGCGAGATTTCGTAGAAAACGTTTGACATCGGACACCTGAGCAAATTTTGAACACAAATCTTTGAATTGCCGGGGAGGACTGCCATTTTCATATGCAGCTTCATTGCGCCCGATATAATTGGCTGGCTTGCGCCCCAGATAAGCTAGGGAAATTTTCGGGCAAAATATAGCGAACTGAAGCATTAGAGAAAATAGAAGGAAAAAATCGCGGTGGACACATTCATTCGAGTTTTCCACTGACACAATTTGGAATAACTCCACAGGTAGAGGTGGTGTATGCCTCAGACCGCGCCCGATGCTCTTCACCGTACACCTGGAATACACCGCCGTTTGTGAAAAATGTTTCAGGGATGTTTCGGCCGCAATGTTACGAAACAACCGTCAGATCATCACAGAATGCTGGGCCAAACATTTTCGAAATAAAGATAATCATATCCCACAAGGCTTGTGCAATGTCCCATCCGGCAAACATTTGTCGAGAACCTTTCCTGGACCTTTGGTTAGATATTTTGGAGACCATTGTAGGACTAATTTTCCACCATTTGATAGCACAATCCAATTGGTATTATACAAAAGAATACGACAGGCCGGATGTATAGTATAGTTAATTCACATCCTGGCGTAATTCACCGATCCCAAAATCAAGTGTTCTTGTCGTCGTCACTGTCGCCGGATGTGTGAGAGTCGATAAGCCAGTGACATTGACAGATGCCCGGGTGCGATCGAGGTGAGGTCGACACCGCGGTACAAGGATTCTTATCAAACTATGTAAATTAGCAGTGGCTAGAGGTAGAATGCGAAGTCAGCAATCCAGTTGAAACAGGTGGGAGAAAGAAATTTATAGTATAAACACACCTCTTGTTCCCATAATCTCGAAAACCCTTGTTGCGCAGGACGTACACGCCTGAGCACAGATGTTCTTGACGACTTGGGGGCTATTCACGGCATTTTCAAGAAGGTGGTTGAAGCCTTGAGGGAAGCCATGATTCTTGAGACTTGTGGGCTCGCAGGAATGTGGGTTGAAGCCTTGAGAAAAGTCTTGAGGGTCCGAGGACTTGCGGGAAAACATCTTGAAGAACAGTGAAGAACCCTGCGAGGACTTGAGGAACAAGAGAGATACGAGACACCCAAGCCCAGAGACGGCAGACAGCGAGCTGGCAGGAGAGGTGCGCAGCGGTGAGGAGGATGAGGGGAAAGGGCAAGAGAGCAACCAACCGTTTGACCGAGTCATGTGAGCCGATGTCATCGGTTGCCATCTGTCAACGGAGCACTCTCCGAGCGGAGTTTGAAAGACTTGGTGCTTCATTCACTCTCATTCTACGATATGATACTTTGACGATACTCCATTTGCAGTGGCAAGAGGCCAAGCAACAAAGGTGAGGAATAAGCAGGATAAGGTGGACAAGGCTGCTGGTGTTACGGCGCAAACAGGAGATCCAGCAACAAACCTCGAATAAACATTGGCCGAAATATGAACAAGAGGTTGGCCTAACGTTGAGGGAACATCTGCCAAACATACTCCCAAGGTTTTATGGCAAACATTTGCACAACCTTTTCTCAAGGCTGTGTGAATGTTCGGTCAAATCTTTGATAAATGCCGGCAGGCCGAGGTTTAGGTAACATTGGGCTGAAATGGGGGTGTACTTGAGCAGTTGTGAATGATAAAATATGCATCGAGCTGCACTTCACCCCAGCCAGAGACGGTTCAATTTCGGAGGAATGTTAGTGACTTTGCTATTCTGCTTCTGGAAGCCTCAACCTCCTTATCAACTCCACCACAGGCACAGAAGCCCGCCTCCTCTCCACGCACTTCAAAAGCTCCCTCAACTGCTTCCGCTCATAAGGCGAGCTGGAGTCGTTGGAGATCACGGCGACGCGCCGGAGGGCTGGGTACGCTTCTTCCTCGTCATTTTCCATGCTCGCCCCATCAAGAAAATCCAAAAGATAGTCGGGCAACGCACATAGACTCTCGAGCCGAGGGAGGGTACTGCGGTTCGCAAGAGGCGGGGTGAGGGCCCCAATCGCGACGTGCCACGACAAATCGAGGGTTGTGATGGTGGGGTGTCGCGCGAGGAACAGCGTGAGGTCCGGTACGGCGATAGCGCATTCCTGCCCGACCTTCAGGCTCGCCAGCCCAGGGAGGGTGAGCTTCGGCAGGGTGATGACCCAGTCAAAGTGCAGGAGATCGATATGAGAGAGGGACAGTGTTGTTATGGGGGCGGTATTGAGTGTATGAACTGTCCATTTGTAGAATGCGGCGTGGAAGAGGAAGGAAGAGTGAATGTTTAGAGTTGTGAGTAGTGGATGGGAGTGGACGGGCACCATAGTGACGGTCTGACGCTGGATGGGCGCGATATGTCGCAATGTGAATCCCGCGACAGGTTTTGGCGGTTCAGGGAGTTCGACGCACTTGGGCGTAGATCGAAAGAATGGCGCGAGTTTCTGTAGAATGGCCAGTACGAAAGACTTCGGGGGAAGTCGTGGCGCCGGTTTCATAGTGGTTACACGCTGAACCTCGGGAATGAAATGCAGAAATGGACGCGGATCGGCGTCATAATCCGGACCGGGAACGCAGTACACCGTGATGGTACAGTGGCTCCTCCAGTGTGCAGCGCTGTTTAGAACTGCCGCTAGGGCCTGAAGCCAGCTGGCTAGCTCCCGTCTCGAATGCACCGTTGCATACGGGTTCAGTCGGAGATGACCTAGATGCGAAAGCCGGATAGCGAGAGAGGTGAGGGAAGAAGCCGCGCGGAGGACGTCGGAAAAGGGCAGCGAGACGTATACGCTCCGACTGATCTGCCATTGCGGTGAAAGTCACAATCAAGGGCATCTATCGACTTGATGAACGCCGCGATTCCGATGACGCGGAGCACCTTCAGAGTCTCTCCAGTAACGGCCAGGGATGAAAGTACGCGGGAAGAGGGGGGATCTCTAAGCCAAAGAGGTCGAATATCCCTATCAGGACAGAATATAGGCGTTCGCAGGTCGCTGCGAGGTCGACAAGACTGCCACCGTCGAGGTCCTCTGAGAGGACGAGGAGAAGCTCGTTGGGGAGATCCAGGAGGCTAGTCAAGGATGGAGACATCGTCGTGGTGGAAAGAGATGCAAGACAGCCTTCAAGATTGCTGTCAACTTTACGTTCGGCTTGATGTAGTTAGCTGTCGCAACTCGCTTCGGCCGAAACGTCTGTTCAACTGGACGCCACATTGAATAATGCATGGAATCACTCGAATAATTCCTTACAGCAAGAGCTCGACTCCGGGTCAAACGAGGGACCCGGTACTAATCGTGAGGTGCGAGAAATGAACATACCGTGTGCCTCACCGCCTTTCCTGGCTGCCTTGCAGCTGGAATAGGTGTATAGCCCCGCTAAAGCCAGTATTCTATGTTGACATACTCTCCTGCTTGCCTTCACGGTGGTTTTCGAACAATGGCATCTGGACCTTCAAAAGAGCGTTCTTTCACCAAAGTTTGTCTCGGAAATAATAAAGTTGATTCGAAGTCTGCGCACCGCCAACACGTACCGACGGTGATTAGTTCGCGACCGTCGTAGCGGTGGCCAACGTCAGACGTCTTTACAAATACAATTTCGAGACCACGATGCACATTTATTGACTCTTTGCTTCACTCCTACATCCGCATCACAACATTCTGACTTACAAGAAAGTATTCATGGTCACCCCTGGAGGTAGGGAATAATTACCTAAGAAGTAGCACCACACGTGAACGACATCAGTAAAACTGCAGATTCGTCTTTGGCATCTTACATCTTTGAAAGCCGCCTTTCAGCATCTTTATCTTGGGGAAAGCATCTTCCATCTTGTACCCGCCGTCTTTCGGACATCTTTATCTTGTCCGATGCATCTTACATCTTGAGCGCGCATCATTCCAATCATATTCTCCGGCGCTATATACTGTTTGGGTGCTGCTGAATTCAAATGAACGCTTTGCGGAGATGCGATGCTAGCTCGCTAATCCCGGAATGTGGCACCACATTCTGGGATTAGAGAGAGCTATATATATATCCCTGATTGTCCAGTGCGCTGGTTGCCAAATTTGCGTATGATGTCCTTGAGCTGTTCTACGCCGTTCCCGTGTTCAGCTCAGATGTTCGACTGAGGCTAACCCGTGTTGGTATGCTAATTCTTTTTTGAAGTTCTTTTGTAGTCTTCTAGTTCTACCGCGGCGAGAAGGTTTTCAAGATCCTACTGCGACCGTGAGCTCGGCTATTGGATTGCAAGGGGGCCCAGAGACGATGACGTAGTGGCGCGTGTACATCGAGATAATTCCTGGAAACCGGCGTTCCTCAGCGGGACCATGCCGTGTAATGCTACCTACTTACCGGATTTGGCAGTGTAGAATTTGCTCAGGAAGGGAGTTTGCAAGCAAGAGATAATTGCGAGGCAAACCAGTGAGGTAACTACCACAAGTATTCTAGCTTTTTATATGTAGGCGAATATCCAATAGATAAGAATAGTATCACATGTAAGTAGAGAACTGAATAAAATAATGCGGAGGTATAGCAACAGATAGCAAAGCACATGGACCGATAATGATTGTCATGGTGAACCACATGTGAACCGCATGGTCAAGCTTGGATCTCCAACAGGCAGAGTCTCTTACCAAAACCCATCCGTCATTTGTCACCAGGGCCTCAAGTGTTTGGTTCAGAGGCCAGCATCACCCATCACCTGAATACTTAGTCCAATCCTACAGTACACGCAAACGGCTTTTATGGCTGAATTTGGTTGGTATACAAAAATCGCAGTCTGGTCAAATATTTTGCAAACAGCTATAAGTTCTCCAGTAATGCATCCAACCTCGCTTACTCAAAGGCCACCTTGTTCTCTGTTGCCCACTCCATCAACGTGGTTACCTTCCCAGCGTATTTCCTCACATTCTCCACCGCAACGTTGTACTTGTTGCTCGCGAAAACAGTTTCCATCGCCCCGTCGCTCAGGATCTTAACCAGATACTTCGCGAGAGGCTCCGGAATCCCAACCGCAACCATGCCTTTCACCGCTTCCTCGTCGCCGACGGCTTCCACAGCCACCTCTTTTCCAAGCACCCTACCAATGGTCTTTACCGCATCTCCTTGACTGATCAATTCTGGCCCGCACAACAAGATACTCTTCTCCCCGCCTGTGCTGCTCGGGCCACCGACAAGGATGGTTCCGCCTGCGCGCCGAATATCCTCGGGCACGATCCAGTCGAATTTGACCTCAGGGACGGCATCTTGACGGAGCCCGCCTTGATCATACCAGCCTCGCGGAACAAATTGCTCGCGAATCCACCCGGACGCAGGGCAACGTAGCCCGACTTCCCAAAGATCTCCTCCAGAGCCACTTCGACCTGCGCATGGGCGTAGGGGATAATCTCCTGGGCTGGGACGCTGTCGATCGCAGGCTCGTACATATCTACGCTGAAGCTGCTCAGGAAGACAACAAACTCCACGCCCGCGGCCCTGAGTGCCTCGAAGGCCGCACGGTTGGGGTCGGGCCGCCCTGGGACAGGGAAAATCAGATAGACGAAGGCGTGCTTGGCACCTGACTGCTTTACGGCCTCGCTGACGGTCCTGGGCTGTGTGAGGTCGGCTTGCACGCGCTTGTAGCCGCCCGCTTTCTCCTGTTCCGCAGAAAGACCCGGGATGGGCTTCTCGGTGTCGCGGACGGCAAGAGTCACGCTCGCGCCGAGGGACTGGGCATGGCGGGCGTAAGCGGAGCCGACGCCTCCAGTGGCGCCGAAGACGAGTGGGCATGTTGGGTGGTTGTGGAAGTGTTGCTTGTGGCGTCACACGGAGTGCTGTGAAGCTTTTTAGATGAGAAAGAGTATTTTCTGGAGGTTTGAGCTAAAAGAAGTCAGGTGAAGCTGGTATTTATATGGGTGTCTGCTGGTGCAGTCCTTGAAACTGTTTCCCAGCACTTGTCAGACATCGGGTCAGCAAAATACTAAACTCGTATGCATTACACATCTCCACACTCGGTTCGCGTTCCGCTGAGTAATAGTTGCAGACTACAGCGTATCTGCAACCCCTTTTGTTGCTCCAAAGGCCCGACATCACGAAAACGCCAAAAATTTGATGTCTGATTACAGAAATTTGTGACGCCTGAAATGGGAAGAGCCGGCGAGAAGACATCGCAGAAGCTGAACGAGGAATGCTTGCAAGCCCATTCATTTTTCCCTGCACCGATAAATCTAACATTCCTGAGTGGTTCCTCCCCCTTCCAGCATTCGGAATTCCAGCAGCGATTTGACGGACAAAGGGCTCGAAGGCTCGAGGTCGAGCTGGGGTGAGTCACATCAGGGTATATACGAAGGCCGGCATGTACATACATTCGAACCCCCGGCACATTCAGCGCACAGCCGGCACATTGAGTGAATGTGCCGCGCATGAGCGCAGGGGCGGCACATTCCATTTCGGGAATGTGCCCGGCTTGGCACTGACTATTCTGGGAAAGCACACCTGTCTTTTCTGCCCCGAACACATCCAGCCTCCTCTCTTCCTCCCACCACCACCCCTTGCCCCAACACACCCGCCAACACGTCAAAGGCGCGTCAAAACGCCCACCAATGGCACTCACTAGCTCGAAGCTTACCGCCAGTGACCTTGACAGGGTCTCGGTATCGTAACGTTCATTGATCGAGCTCCACGCCATGTACGTCGACGGTCACACCATGGCCCGCCTCCTCCCAACCGCAACTCCTGGATAGATGCATACACCAGGTCATCTCGTACGCACCTCCCTTCGTCGAGCGCGAATAAATTGATAATCCCGTGCTTAAGAAAATCCTGGGGACATACGCAGCTGGTGATCTGAATGCCTCAACGTGTACAGCTGGCAGCCCAGCCGAGAGGTTTCTTTTTTTTGTTGCTCTGGTACTGAACACAAACCAGGGCTCATCGCATAGTCACCGGCATTTCATCTGTGGTAGCGGTTTTACTCGAGGCTTCATTAGAGGCCGCACAATTCTGGAGAACGTCGATGAGATGCCCAAACGCTGTCCGACGACTCAGAAAATGACACTTGACCTTTCATTAAGTCATTTCTGTCGTACGCCTCTATTATATTCTCTGCTGTCCGAAATGTTCCAATATTGTGTCCTCTAGCTCATGGCCACATCGTTGATGTTTCGGGTCACCACGAGTTAACGTTGATGCAACAAACACTCTCCCTGAAGCGTCGGTGTGTTCTAGAGCTCCAATGACTGTAACCATATGAAGTTTGATTAAACAATCAGCGTCTCGACGGGGGAACAGGTTTAATCATTGATTGATTAATCACCTGTGGGGGCACAGTAAGGGACCAGCAGGGCAATGGGTACTTAGGTGCAGAGGTTCTGTTTAAACCATGATTATGTTCTGTTTAATCTGAAGACGTGATTATGTTCTGTTTAATCTGAACACTGTTCACGTTCTGTTTAAACCGAACAAAAACAGCGTTCATACCTTTTTAAAGGGAAAAAATGCCAGGCAGGGGACTTGAACCAGTGACCTCCACCAAACCAAGAAAATACGAGGCATAACAGCATAACCCCTACACAATGCAACCAATACACAGGAGCCACTGCCCAGGAATACACTAGGCACTAATTAACATTTTTGACTTAGAGTTTTTGCAACCAACTTAGAATCCAGACAAGGACTTTCTCACTCTCCACCTGACTTCTTTGCTCACTAATGACACTGGTATGTCCAGATAAGTCCTGGGAACGATCATTACTGCATTTTCAAATGTGCTGACTTTCCAGTATTATCTGAGACTGCTTACTGGGCCACCTCACTATTTCTGTCTGGTCTCCAAGGAATAAGATAGATAAATATATATGGGCTCTGAAACAAAGGTATTGGACATACCGGTGTCATTAGTGAGCAAAGAAGTCAGGTGGAGAGTGAGAAAGTCCTTGTCTGGATTCTAAGTTGGTTGCAAAAACTCTAAGTCAAAAATGTTAATTAGTGCCTAGTGTATTCCTGGGCAGTGGCTCCTGTGTATTGGTTGCATTGTGTAGGGGTTATGCTGTTATGCCTCGTATTTTCTTGGTTTGGTGGAGGTCACTGGTTCAAGTCCCCCAGCTGGCATTTTTTCCCTTTAAAAAGGTATGAATGCTGTTTTTGTTTGGTTTAAACAGAACGTGAACAGTCTTCAGATTAAACAGAACATAATCACGGTTTAAACAGAACCTCTGCACCTAAGTACCCATTGCCCTGCTGGTCCCTTACTGTGCCCCCACAGGTGATTAATCAATCAATGATTAAACCTGTTCCCCCGTCGAGACGCTGATTGTTTAATCAAACTTCGTATAGATTCTTCCAATGATACTTAAACGTAGTGCAGAGGAGGCGATTGCGGAGCGTCAAACAAAGAAAGTCAAGGAGGTGCGCCAGAATCATTACAAAAATCGCTGATACTGACTCCAAGTTCAACAGTAGTGGCGAGTATCAATTCCAGATGTTTATTACTGCTCAATGCAGCCGATCCGTTCCGACCGCGCTTTGTCAGTCATGTTTCTTTCTGCCTTATCTATGGCCATGACGGTAACACTTCTATTTCTACTGCAGCGGCTAATCTGGTGCTTCTATTTGTTGCCTACTCCGTGATAATGACCTGCCCGTAGCTGCGCGTAAAGCCGTACACGCATAGCTTTGATTTTGGGGCTATTTATTTACGTAGCTAGTATTTATCTGCGTCGAGCTTTCTATTGTGTACCGCAGATGTTGAATAGCTATCAATTGAGGTGTTTATTTACGACTATCGATCGCATTTCTACCTTGAAGACTCGTAATGATATGAGAAGTGGCAGTGCGGCCCCTGTCTGAGGTGATCAATCCTCAATTAATGGCCAAAGTTGAACAGACGCGGCGGCAAATACAATGTGCCGGCCATCCGCTCCAAGGCGGCACATTCGGGGAATGTACTGGCTGCAGCCCCGAATGTGCCGCCTGTAGGCTGAATGTGCCGGGGCTCCGAATGTATGTAAGTGCCGGGTTTGGTCTATCCCGGTCACATCAGTCACTGCTCCTCGGTTAAATCCGAGGCGTGATGGCAGAAATCTGAAAAGCGAAAAAAGGTGTTGCGGATACGCGCGAATCCGGTTGGCCTGGCCGCCTTGAATCCAGATTCTGGAACGGAACACCACGTATTCAACTTTTTCTGCCTAAACCTGGCAAGATCGTAATATGGTGTACTGTATCATTTCGACCAAGTGTTCATGGGGTGTTACGCGTCACCTATGGTGTTCATTTTCTCAAGTGTTCAAACCGGAGGCTGCGACTGTCACTCACTGCTCAAGTGTTCATTTTCTCCAATGGTCGTCGGAACACCTACAAGGAGCGCAAGAAGTTGATGGAGACGACTTACCAAGATTTTGCCTAACGGGCCCCGAACATCTTCTGCGTGAGATATCGTTGCTTATGGGACTAAGTGTTGAGTTTTGGTGGTAAACGACCCAATACACCTCAAGGCTAAAAAAACCCGGATGGAGTCGTTTACTTGTTCCGGTTTCACGCAGAATATTTGCATGAATAATGTGAAAAAGAAATATGTCAATCATCGTACCGCAGTCCACGACAATGAGTGAAGAAACCGCTTCCAAAATGTCTATCCCTCAGGAATTCCACTTCGAGATTCTGCCATCGTCGATGCTTCCTATCATGAAAATACGGGAATTCAGTGTGCACCCCCCGGAACTCTCGTGCGTGGCCAACGCAAAAACAATTTGGGGCTACGCGCTCGTTCTGGGAGGAACACTAGTAGAGTAATTCCGTGGTTTTCTTCGCGAAAATTTGCATGTCTTAGAATCGCTTTTTCAGCATATTTGAGGCGTCAAATTATTAGGTGTTCATCCTTCGAGTATCACCGTCACTAGAGTCTTGACAATGACTCTGTCTCGTCATTCCCTGTGAATGGAAACACGGCTGCTGGCGAGCTCTATGGCCAATTTAAATTTACCGAGCCAGGGCTTCGTGGGGAAGGTGCGAGAAAAAATTGTTATTTTAGACGGAAGCTCCTCTGTTGGCTCTTTTGGTCTGTTCTCTTTGAAATCATCAAACTACCAACTGATGGATGTATTTGGAACAGCTTGGAGGTCATCACGACGTCCTCCCCTGCGCATTTCGACTACCTTGAGTCTTTGGGGGCGATCATCGTCATTGACCGCTCGGCTCCCGATGTTGCGGCGCAAATTTTGGCGGCCGCAGACGGACCTGTCAAGTATGTGGCGGACGCGATATTTTTACAGTCGACCCAGCACCTCGGCGTCGAAATTTTGCGGCACAAGGGAAAAGGAGCAAAATATTATGTATTAGGCGGTAATCTACTGTAAGTACTTGTATGTAGGCAACCGTCACGGTAACGGAGTGGTTGGTTGCGTTGCCCTAAACCTGCCTGGTCACGGTAACAGTCGGGTTGGTTGCCTTCAAAATACCGTTACATCCCAAAAGAAAATCAGAGAAAATTCAAATTAAATATTTTTGGCTACTTTGGACCCCGTCCAAGCCTCCTCAGGATGGAATAGGACAGGGTGGCAAACTCACAGATGTGGATAGAATCCCAGGCGACCTGTGTCACCAAGCGTCCATTCCTGATTTTGAACACTTTGGTTACACTGGGGGCCATGACCAACACATCTGATCTTAGATGCGTTAAAGGCATCTGGTAAGCAGTTGTTGATGCATCTGAAACAAATTGGAACCAAATTGGGACATATGTAAAGGGTTTCTTTGTTGCTCATTTGTCTGGCCCCCACCAAGGAAAACAAAAGGGCGACAAAGAAACCCTTTGCCTGTGTCCTCATTTAGTTCCAACCTATTTTGATTGCATCGGGAACTGTGTACCAGATGCCTTTAACGCATCTGATTTCAGATGTGTTGGTCATTGTCCCCAGTGTTAGCAGGTACCCAAATTGGCAACAGTCACGGTAACAAAGGATCTGGTTGCGTTGCCGAGAGCTGTTTGGGATGTCACAGTCTGGAGGCCAGTTGCCTACATACAAGTACTTACAGTACGTGTATTTCGTCCCGCTACCAATGTGTTTGAAAGACGCCGTGAATGTTTCGAAGATTCCGTCATCGCTGCCCCTGCACCTGTTGCGGCTTATCTCTTTAATATGTTCCCGGGCTGGAATACTCATACCGTGACGACCAGCCTCATCACACATCAAGAGGGCCATAGCGACATCAAGGAGCATGGGTATGGCAGCGGCAACATCGACAACGACGAGAACGACAAGGAGATGTGTGGTATGGAAGAGAGACATGTGTGGAGCCGTCTGCAGAATTTATGGAGTCTGTGGAGTAAGTGCCGGTACGGCCGTAAGTTGGCTGTAAGTCTTTGGGGCCAGTTCAGCTATACCTTGGTGATGCTATGCAAATAGCCGCGAGTTTTCATGACAGTCATTCACAATGAATGCTGTTGAATGTTGGCTGAAAAAAATGGGCAAGTAGCCTCTCAAAGGCATGTGTACCTCTCCACGGCGTGAGACTCCTTGCGAGTCACCCTGCTTCAACCTGTAAGGCTTGTGACCGGTTCTAAGGCTTGGCTGGGTGCCGTGTAACCACTTGCAAGCCGTCTCAAGCTCACGCCACATACTACAACCGAGCTACAATTCTGTACACCCACACCATGCTTTCATACAACACCATTTTTCGTTCTACACGCTTGCTTCCGTACACAGGGGGCATGCCCCACCGCTTAAATTCCATAAACCACAGACACTTATGAACGGTGGTTTGCTCGCGGTTTGCTCGCTGATTGATGGCTCGGAGAAATTGCCGCGTGTTTCCCTCGTGTGCATGTGTAATGCACATTGATGTGTCGTGGGTTCAAACCTGCGTAGTAGCGTTCTTTTGAAATACCACATTTTATTTAGTGGCAG
>JARJLF010001002.1:0-110382 GCA_029378395.1 Mycena leptocephala
CGTGGGCTGCATGCCCGGCGGCGTGGGTTGCATGGGCATGGGCATGGGATGCCGAACATGGCGCCAGGAGGCGGACCTCCCATTGGCATTGGCGGGGGCATCATACCCTGCACCGGCTGTGGTTGCTGCAAGCGCGACTGAGGCGGAGGCGGGGGGTACGGCTGGTGTTGCGGGTGGAGTTGCGGTTGCGGCGGCGCGAAGTTTTGTGGCGGTGGTGGGCCGGGGTGTTGTTGTTGGAGGTGCGGTGGGGGTACGGGACGGCCGCTACTATGCCGACTCGCGGCGAGCATTCGGTTGAGGACATCAGAGGGAATAATATTGCTCGTGAACAACCCCATGAAGACCGCGTACGCTACTTGTGGGTGGTTGGACAGGAACGCATGCGCGTGTTTGGGGTGGGTGATTACGAATGCCTGAAGTAGAGGACATGAAAAACGGCCACAGAAAAATCAAGGGGATAGATTACCTTCATCTGAGCTAAGACTTCAATCAGTTGACTTTCGGTCATGCCTTGGCCAACGGCTTCGGTGATTGCTGCTTGTGATTGTTCACCAGGGCCGAGTGGTTTTCCTGGCGGTATGGTGGCGAGAATTTCACTCCCTTCAGGTCCGCGATTCTCAGTGGTGCGCCATTGCGATCGGGGTTCAGATGGACCGGGTGCACCACCGTCCATGAGTTCTCCTCTCACAGTAGTTTTTCCCTCGAGAAAAGGATCGGAATCCGCAAGATCAATTCGCAGAGGGCGACCGCCCACGTCGGTATTATTTAGATTGCGTACAGCGGATGCAGCAGTTTCGTGATCTAAACCCCCGTTGGATATATTCAGACGAATGAAAGATCAAGGCGAGTTCGATTGAAGACGATCGGGCAAACAAATTTGTGCGAATATACGGGTCGTAAGGTTGAAAATGAAGAGTTGTGGTCAGACGCAAACCAAGACTCAGTCACGAGAGAGAAATGATGTACCGGCAAATTCACAGAATCCATAACCTTTCGGTTTGCCTGTATCCCGATCGAATACGAGCCTGAATCCGATGACTTGACCAACCGACTTGAAAACATCGATGAGCGCATCTTCCCCCATATTGTAAGGTACATTGCCGACTGTGAAGAGTTAGAAAAGGGCTGGAAAGGAGACGATAACTCACCGAATACAACCTTACTCATAACGAACAACGAGTGGATGCAAGAGAGAGAAAGAACAGTGAGACAGCAAGACGGGGGTGGCAGCAATCGCGTTATTTGTGCGTGTGTGGCAAAGGCGTTTCGTTTTACATCAGCGGATTAGGCGCGTCTCTGTGCCCAGACCAAGACTTCAATTATACTCACTTGAATTGAAGAATTCTGCTCTGACTCGACCCATCTCAATTTTGTATAGACATCTATCTAGCCCCGCTGGTATCATCCTTGTATTCGAGCTGTGCCAAACACGCGCACGCCACATCTGTCACTGATCAAGACAATGGCTCAAATGAACTATATACAGGCGAGTTCAGTGACTCTGTGGATGTAGATAAACATACTTACCCAACGGATTCAGCTCGAGAAGCTAGGCAAGCGCGTTGGATGAATTTTGTCTCGGCGCTTGACTGATCGTTTCGACCAGGGGAGGGTACTTACGCCACGGTGTTCAAGGTACGTGAATCCATATGCTGTGATCAACCCATTATAATAATGTCAACGTCGTACTCCAGGGCCGATCGAAGACCACCAACGAGATCGTCGCGCTGAAGGAGATCCATCTCGACGCAGAGGAAGGCACGCCCTCCACCGCGATCCGCGAGATATCCCTCCTCAAGGAGCTCAAACACGTCAATATCCTCCGCCTGCACGATGTCATCCACACGGAGACCAAGCTCATCCTCGTTTTCGAATTCTGCGAACAGGATTTGAAGCGCTACATGGACCAGCACGGCACCCGCGGGGCGCTCGATCCCGCCACGGTCAAGAGCTTCATGTTCCAGCTGCTCAAGGGGACGAACTTCTGCCACGAGAACCAGGTCCTGCACCGCGATCTGAAGCCGCAGAATCTGCTCATCAATCGCAAGATGGAGTTGAAACTTGGGGATTTCGGATTGGCGAGAGCGTTTGGTGTGCCGGTCAATACGTTTTCGAATGAGGCGCGTCAGATCCTGCTCCCGCTGCGATTTATTTTTGGCGCGCGTGGCTGATGGTGTGTGAAGGTCGTAACGCTGTGGTACCGCGCACCGGATGTTCTGCTCGGTTCTCGGACGTACAGTACCTCCATCGACCTATGGTCGTGCGGGTGTATCTTCGCTGAGATGATTTCGGGGATGCCTCTGTTCAGAGGAAAGGATAATAACGACCAACTGATGCACATAATGAAGATATTGGGGACTCCGTCGCACCAACAATTTGCCAAGATGCTGAAAGATTCGGTGAGCCGCACTTATCCTCTTTCTTACGCTTTCTTTCTTGCTTACTGGACCCAGCCAGAAATCGTGCTTAAAGACTATCCGCCCCTCCCCAAGATAAATCTGGCACAGGTGTTACCTAAAGCTTCCCCCGCAGGTAACTGCGACCTCTTTCTCTTTCTCGACTCATTGCTGACGCAAATAAAATAAAATGTGCAGCTCTAGATCTCCTGGAACGCCTACTCAAATTCGACCCCTCAGAGCGCATCTCCGCCGCAGACGCCCTCTCACACCCATATTTCACTACGGAAACGAGCACCAACCCCACGCCCGCGGCACCGCCTGGATCCATGCCCCCGCCGAACTTTAATTTCCCGCATCCCAATCGCCACCAACAGCAACCGCAACAGCAGCATACCGGGGTTCTGCAGCCCCGGAATAATCAGCCACAGCAGCAGCAGCAGCAGCAGCAGTATGGGATGCCGGTACAGATGCAGATGCCGTCTATGTTCATACCGAGGCAGGGCCAGCCGATGCAGGGGCAGCCTATGCCGATGCAGGGACAGGTGAATGCGGCACAGGCGCAGGCGCAGGCACAGGCGCACGCGGCACACGCTGCGCAGACGACGGCGTATTACAATAACATGCCGTTCAATCCCAATTCCCAGCCGCAGTATGGGCATGGGCATCCGGGGATGTAACGACCACGGATGGATGGGTATTTATTTCCCTTGGTCTGTTCTTGCTTTTTGTAAGGAGCGATTGTATACCATAGACTCGGATGTAGCGCATGTTGTACTAAATACCAAGTGTTCACCGTCCTCCTGCCCCAATGTCTGCCCAACTGCAACTGAGAAACTGAAGCTAACCGCAGCACGGGAATATTTTGGACCACGTCTACGATAAGAATTAGCGCAAGTCCAAGTCCTGGCCGCCATTGTGACGGGGTGCTCACCTGTTTCGCGCTATCAAACTGCTCCTGCGCCTGGGCCTTCACGTCGTCGTACTCCTCCCCCGCCTTCGCCTCCAGCTCCTCGTGGTGGTCCTTCACGTACTCCTCCGTCTGCCCGCCCGCTTTGCCCGCTGCGCCCCCGGCATACTTTTTGCCGACGGTTTTTAGCATCGAGTCTTCGTGCTTGGGCGCTGGCCGACCGGTCTCCGCTGCCAGTGCCAGTGGGCTTTGTGTTAGAATATAGAATATAGAAATCGAGCGGGCAAGCAACGTACACATTTGAGGGGTCGCGTTGGGCTGTTGCATGTGCGACATGGCGACGGATTAACGAGTGTGGTGGGTAATTCTGAGAGGGAGAGTGGGGGGCGTCCAGGAGAGAACGATCTGCCGTCTGTGTCCTTTGAGGGCCCCGTTAAATGCTTTTTCGACAAGCCGTATGTACCTGAGACAAATAATTTAAATGGATCGAGTCCCCTGTCAGTTAATGTTATTCTTCGTCTCCGTACAGCGATGCGTAAAATCTTGCTCGGTTCCAGGATGACGTTGGCTCTGAATCTGTACAAGCTCCCCCGTATCGGTACGGTCATCCTGGCACACAAACTTTTGCTATCCAGTTTTATTTTATTTTCTTCTTTTTGCGATTTTTCCAGACCGTGACTTTAGGAGGACAGCTAGGGGCCGATCCATGCGCCACGAGACATAGGGGCTCCTGGTGAGGAGTGAGAGAGGGCAATAAGCGGCCCCTGAGGCCTGAGGGTTCGCGATGCGAGACGGTTCATGAATGTGGAGGGATTGAAGTCAAGTTCAAGGAACGGCCAGTGAGACGGTGCGTTGGGAGAGATCAGAGTCTTGGATCTGAAAGCGGGGGGTATTTCATGCCGGCCAATACAATAGCTGCAGCTTGACTCGAGCGCGGAAGAAGCTTCAAGTTGAAGGCTCGTTTCAGTTTCTATTAGTCTAGCCTTCGAGTTTCTGAAGATAGTCTACGGGCCCTGGGCTGTTTCTTAACGGGACCCTACCTACCTACCTACCTGGCAGAAAGAAGAAAGTTCAAAAGATTGTAATCAACAGGGTGGCAACTTGATGGAAGCTCTTTTCAAACGTTTGTGAGTTTTTTTGGGGGGGGTATTACTCGTATACAACAACTCTGCCCAAGCATGTGAAATAAAATAATGTACAGAAGATAAATATCTAAGCGCAACAGCTGAACAGCTTCGCCAAGGAGAATTGCTGCAAAACAAGTCGTCAGATTTTTCTCATCTTCGTCGTGTCGCAAAATATGAGACCGACCTCTTTTGCCTCGTTCAATGCCGCCTGAGCCTTCGCCTTCTCAGCGTTCAGCTCATCCTGTGCTTGTTGCTTTCTAGCGTCGATCTCATCCTGTGCTTGTTGCTTCCGGGCGTCGATCTCTGCCTGTGCCTGGTCTTTTACAGCATTAATCTGGTCCTTCGCTCCGTCTATTATGGGCGCGAATTGTTCTTTGGCGTAATCTTTGGCCTGGTCTTTGGCGTAGTCTTTCGCTTGGTCCGCGTACTCCTTAGCCTGGTCTTTGGCGTAGTCTTTGGCGTAGTCGCTGGCCTCCCTCGCGTACTCCCGGGCCGTCTCGCGCGAGAAGGGCTCCTGCTTGCCGCGGCGGTCATCTACAGACACCCAGCGATTAGTGTGGCGACATATGAAACTAGATGGAACATACCCGACATGTTTGGCAGGAAAAAGGTATATGGGGTGTGCGGGTATGAGTAGGGGGTAGCACCTGCTCTCGCATCGGGAACCTGTCCTGTATAAATACAAAAAATGTGGCGGATGTTTGCCGGCATCCAATTTGTTGGGATGCCAGTGCCATGGTCGGGTAAGGGAGTTGACGTTTGCCAGATAGGCGCCGACGCCGCCCAACGTTCATCTGTCGTTTTTAAAATACATGATGAGGAGCTCGTACATTGTTGGCTGATTTTTGCCCGGCTTGTCGTTCTTGCAGCGGTACTCATCAATTACCGCCCTTGAAACCCAAATTTAGCCTCAATTTAGGTGGAGGATTTACATGCCCGTTTTCGTTTGCGTCGCTAAGCGTGATAAAGATCGTTCGGAACTGTTGAATGTACCAAAAAAGAACGAGGTCTGAAATTCTCACCGAGCTCTGAATCACCCGCAGTGCATATTACGGCTGGAGCGCTGTTTTGCTGATGACTTCAAGCCTGGCAGATGTGTAGAACGGTCGAAAGTGGGGTCCGACGTTGAGAACAGTTTCATAAAGACTGCGAAGAGCGAACGTTGGCAGACTCCACATCGCAAAGATTGTGCTGCCAGCTGTCCGTTCCGACACCGAGTATTTTGTTGTCGAAGTTATTTTTGCTGCGCTCGAAATACCGCATGTTTAGATAAGAGGACTTTCATCTAATCTGCTGTGCTAGACAAGAGATATTTTCGTTGCCTAGTACCAACTGCGGAATACAAAGTGCATCTCCGCAGCGGTCTCGGATAGCAGCTTGGAAACGGCTGCCATAATTGCTGAGAAATAGTCTGGGATGTGTAGAGGAGGAAATGGCGGAGAGCGCCAGTAGCAGCGAACAAACTGGAACTCGGACTTGCTCCAGTAAAAAATCCTGCAAGCAAACATGGAGTGAAAGCCTGAAGCGGAGGAATATGTACTACACAGCCACTATGATCGACCGATCGTCGGTGTGATTTCCAATCAAAGAAGAGTTGCGGACGCGAACATATAGTGCACGCCAAGTGCACGCAAAAGTTTCTACGGTCCCACCATGGCTCCTGGACCGTATGAACGGCCACATCCTCAAGATTCACGCTCTGCGTCCTCTTCTACAACCATCTTTGAGCTAGATGGTCTTCCGACGAAGAGCAGGACACCCTCAAAGGCCTCCAAACGGTTGCAAGGCCAAATTGCATGCGCAGAATGTAGGAGACTCAAAATACGCTGCGACAGAACTGTGCCTTGCTCTACATGTGTCAAACGGTAATCGTGTTCCCAAATTTCCGTCTGCGCTGATTCCAATAGTTCGACGCAGCGGCTGCGGAGCATTGTGTCCAAATGGTCAGCCAGGAGCTGGAGATCGTGAACTTGTCTTATGGTTTAATTGCAGGCACTATTCCACCCGGGGAGGGTAGTCGCTTTGTGTTGGCGGCGACGGATCACCTACATCAGAAGTTGACGCGAATGGAGGCGCGAATGCACTTGCTCGAGGATGCCCTCGCGATCTTGCACGCCACAGATTCGGACAAACCACATCCCCTGCTCCTTTCGTTCGATGGCGAAGAAGATGATGATGATCCACCAGAAGACGAGCCCACACTGAACCTTAAAGCAGTCTCCGAGGAGCCATCGCAAGAGGCATCAACACTCGTGGATGCTCTGGGATCTCTGCATATCGATGGCGAGGGTGGTTCTCGTTTCTTCGGTCCCTCGGGTGGAGCTGAGGTCAGAAATCTTTATATACATATTTGCTACATGCCGCGTTAACATTATTTCGTTCACAGAGTTTACTTCTGGTAAGTTCAGACTCCTTGTGTACTTCGCGAATGCTAACGTCCAGGCGTAGAAGGCCAAAGGGATGGAGGCACAAATGTTACCTAAGGCTGCGCCTTTCCCGCTGCGAGAACTCGACCCGTCCTATCTTCCCCCGGAAATTAACCAGTTCTGCAATTCTTTCCCCTTCACACCTCCAGGAATCCCCGGACTTCCGTTCAGGAGATGATCGAGACTTTTCTCCCACCTATGGAACGGGCTATCATCTTGTGCGACACATTTTTAGAACATCTCTCGTGGATGTTCCACATTGTCTCTCGACGACAGCTGGTCGACGAGCTCATCCCTGCGATTTACAAGCAGGCTCGGGTCAGCTACGGGCCTCATGAGCTTGCAGTCCTCCTCGTTACCCTCGGTATTGGGGCTCTCGTCGACCTCAATTTACAACCATATAATCTGGAGGCACAGCATTATTACCGCCTCGCGCAGGCGGCGCTGAGCCTCCAGTCTATAATGACGGAACCGTCCATCGTTACCATCAAGGTAGCCTTTACGTGCATTCTAAGCGCGCCGTCCCGTAACTCATCGTCGCATGCCAGACTTTGCATTTGATGAGCATCTACAATGGGCTGAGTGGGAAAGAATCTAATATGGAGGCATCCTACGGTTTCCTTGACATGGCCAGTCAGGTCGCTCTCAGGGTATTGTCTTCTCATGCCTCGATTATCTCACACTAAAAATTCAACCTAGACCGGATTGCGTATGTCGTACCCTCTCGTTATTGTTTTCTTTTTTGCTCACTCGACCCAGATATCGACCCATCGATGTGGCGGTTCGAAGGCCAGGAGGCGTACGAACGACGCGTCTACTTTTGGAATCTCCTCGTTGCTGTGCTCTGGCAGGTACGTTGACTACGACCGTGTCTGGGTCGAACCCGTGGCTGATGCCGCTTCCCTGATCAGAGTCTTGTCACTGGTCGGCCGCCATCAATTCTCTCGGTTTTCGTCGACTGCAGACTTCCCACGGAGGAAGAGGAGTACGAATTCGGTGGAGGTGGGCCTCCTACCGGCTGTAAGTATCCGTAGTTCCGCGTTCATCCGCTTATTGATTTTTCTCCGCCGTTTGCAGTGGGCATTTGGGTCACAAGGCTACCGAGGAGTGCTTGTTGCCCATTGTGCGTGCGACGCTCGCTGTTAAGGCTCCGAGTTACGACAAAGTCCTGCATCTGGACCGGAAAATACGGAACTTTGCTCAGCCGCCGCCCAATCCTGTAGATGAGCGGACAGCGGTATCGATGAAGAAGTCATTTTTATTCCCTTTTCAACCTTTTTGTTCTAACGTTTTTTCAGCTTCGTCCGATCACACTATCGCGACCTAAGTGCGTTTCCACAAGGTCGAACGGCCCAGAGACTGACTGATTTTAAAGTGCTTCTTTTCCTTCACCGCGCGTACTTTGCGCAGGTCATGATCGAGAATGCGGCAGACCCCATGAAGAGCCCATACGCGCACTCGGTTCTCGCTGCATATCAGGGCGCGTGCAATGTGCTGGACGACACCCTTAACCAGTTCACGAAAAAGCCGCTGCTCGTAGCCCGCGTGTGGCGCATCTGGTCGCTAGCGTTCTCCGCTTCGGTAGTCGTCGGGACCCTCGCGATCCGCGGAATCAACCTCAACCTGACCCCACCGCCGCTAGAGCAGTTCCAGATCGCGTGCACCATGTTCCGTAATGCCGCAGAGACGAGCAGCCGCGCTGCCCGCGCCTTCGTCCGTCTTTCATCTCCCTCTCGCGTTCTGTGCTTACCACCCACATGTTCATATTATTTAGCCCATTTTGCAAACGATGCTGATAAAGGCGTACCACGCGCAGCAGCTCTCTCTAGGAGAAACACGGGTTCCCGTCGCCGCCCAGACGACGAGATCACGATCTTTGGCGGGCGCGCCGAGGCGGTCGTCCGCTCCCCGCCGTCGTCGCCCCCGCTGTCGCGCCAGAACTCCCCGCCCGAGGCTCCAGTGCCACCGTCGCGCCAGGCGACGCTGCGCCCGCCCGTCACACCCACCGCGGCCGCGCCCGCCCGCCCGCGGTCCCCGCGATGACGATCCCCGCGCCGCCGCTCGCCGGGTTCGACATGGGGCAGTTGCAGTACCCGGACGTGCCGCGGCTTTCGCAGCAGAGCTGGGAGGGCCTGTTCCGCGAGGCACCCGGGCCGGGGTACGGGCTGCAGCACGAGTTCCCGATGGACATGGCGACGGACGGGGCGCGATGGACGACCGGTGGTCGTCATTTATGCATAATTATAATGTTATCGAGGTGGACGAGCTGCACATGCTGCATACGCGTAATTCAGCTAGCTATTACTGTATATTGTATTATTTCGTCTTTGGGCCGGGGTTCATGACCAGCTGTATATTTTATTGCCCAAAAAAAAGTATGATAACAATGCGGGTATGGGAATTTAAATGCGAGGGGAATACGAGAAGAGACAAAGATGCATGAACGGCTGGAACTCGATTAGGCACAGAGCGGTAAATTTGGGACGCACTCACATCACTTCGCGTCGCCACTGGCGGGCGCTACTATCGGGTGCGTCGCAGATGGTGGGGGATGCTCTGTCGACGATGGAATTGTCATGGGCTCTGAGGGGCTGGGTTGGGACATTTCGGTCCGTAGCTTCGCCTTATCCTTGTCCCATCTATCCATAGAATCCTCGTTGAACGACCTGTTGCAGCACGGCCCGCAGCAGCCCGCGATATTTCTGCCTCCCCTGTTGCCGAATGCGGTCCCATTACACCAGCTAGAGCTTGAAATACGAGTCAATAGATGTACAGAGGCGGCAATGGGATCATACAGCGCAGAGAAACCGCATAGACCTGTAGTCGAGGGTTAATTTTGGGCTTGGACACGTCCAATACGCGACGTACAGCAGATACCACAACACGCAGCGCCAGCCTCATCTGCACCGGACATGATTAAATGGGTGGATTGGTAGTTCAAAAAGGAGGTAAAGAGGGGATGTTGGGGTCGTCTGGAGCGCGAAGCATTATTATGTATAGGGTACGTACAGCCTTCGAGTGCGGGTACGGCAACCCATCCCCGGCGTGTTGGCTGCGTGGTCGTCGGTTCGCAACGTTTTGAGGGCAGTGTAAAATCGGTGTATTCTATTCTAATCTGCAGAATTCGTATATTACGTGCAGATCCGAGGGCCTCAGATCCTCATGCACCGCAGAGTCACTGGAACACTTTGTTTCACCAGTCGCTAATCAGGGTAGCAATGTACTCAAAAGGTCTGAGACTTCGTCCTCGGACAGGGTATTAATCGTTCCGACTGGCCACTTCACAACATGGGCATCCTCTGGCAGCATCGACCAATGAGGCGAAGGTGAGGATTTGATGTGAGAGAAATCTTGAACGGAGAAAGTGTTGGGCTGAACTTTATTCAGCTCACGCGAGGGTAAAATAAAGCATGAAGCATACAGAAGTATCCTCGGAAACTCGAAGGGCAGTAGGGTACGACGTAAAGCGAATCTGCGAGCAATGCTCGATGATTGGTGTCGAGGGAATTGAAAGATATACGTCTACATCCGTGGAGGTGTGCATGCGAAACTGACTCATCCTCAGCTCGGTGGATATGATTGCTGGTGGTAAACGCACCTGATGGCACCCGACCACAACAACACACCGACGAAGGTCATGACAGAGCACGCTACCGCGAATAACCGGAAGGAGCAAGACGGTATCCGTCAAATTCCGGATGTGAAGAGCAGAAATCTTCAGATAATCGTTTTGCGATGTCGATTCGCCTTCCCCTGGAAGTAAATTCACAATGCATTTGTTTAGATCAGATATTGTCAGATCCGACGCCTGGGATGTGTCCGGTACAGAGGTATTGTTTATGTATTGCAGTGAATGAGATGACAGAGTGACATTGGTTGATATAGGCGCAGAAGCGGGGGCCGAGGATGTTTCTGGGACCACCGTTGGAAGGGAAACCAGAGTCGCAGCTACAGGAGTCGAGGCTACGGGGGTCTTACGTTTGAAAGCAAACTTCGACTTCGGCATCGAGGTTCGGAGCTCTTCAAGAGACTTTTCGAGACCTTTGAGTTGCTGGGCGAACTAAGCTGCTTGAATGATGCACAATACCAACAAGACACGAACCAACTCATATTGACGTTGATCATAGCTCGGTAAAGATCCCGTGGCGTCCACCAACGTCTTTGTGAGCTTTGCAAGGTCCAAAGACAGGATTTGTAGAGCATCTGCTGTGATCTTAGTTGATTTGGCCGATTCTACGCGAGACTCGAGCTCTGTGAACTCAGAGATACGTTCAAGATCCAGCACTTGATGGAGATGAATTTGGCAGACCCGTGCGAGAGGCCTGAAATTGGGCCGAAAAACTTTGCGAGAACGACCAAGCAGGATCGGACATGGTGTACTAGTAGTGAGGAAGAACTGTTGATGCGTTGTGTGCCTACATCTTCCTTACGTAATGAATTTTGAACTTGCCTTCCGGCCCTTTGGTCTATATTCAACTTTGGCGTGGCCTGGGCCGCCTGGGCGTGGCATCGCATGCTCTGAGTCTAGGTCGCTTGCTTTTCGCTTACGGGCTTCCCGGGCTTTGCAGGAACTCCATTGGCTCTGACCAGCCTATTGCAGGAGACGCCTACTGCTTCCTCGACTCCACAGATATATTTGCGTCCCACTACCTTCCTTTACAGTAGACGGCGTCAGTGTGGGGTTACACGCCTGTCCTCCCGGTCCGTTCTGGCGTCGCAGAAATATTTTCCTTACCAGGATAGTTTGATACACCCTATCAATCGGGACGGGCCGCTCAAACCAGTTTAACGGATGTGTTGAAGGTGAGCCGATGGAATTTATGGCCGTCACATTTTTTGACGAAATGTTCTGATCACTCTTGCTTTGTTTTAGCCTCGTACAGTGTCTGCAGCGGTCTGTAGCTCACGATTCCTCCGAACCACCGTTTATCGACCATAATTACTTGGCTCAATCTTGCTCAATTTTCGGATCCAATTCTTTCCCCACCTGGCGCGACACATAAGTGATGGGTAAAGATTTTGTTCAGAATACAATTCAAAAGAGATTGGCGATGCCGCATGAAGCTAGCTAACGGCGCAGTTTGACCGCTCTCTCGTCGATTCGGAGAAATATGAGGTTATGAGGTTTTCTAAGCCGATGGCTCCGTTTACTGCCGTCGTGCCCGTCTCTCTCGCCAGTAAAGCTTTTGCATAGTCGGCTCGTCAAAACAACGGCCTTTCAGCTTCGTAGGTACTAATAGCTCGACGTTTTTAAATATCTTTCTCACTTGCCGGCGTTTCTCAGGATTGTCATGCATATCAGTCAAGTTAAATAAGCTAAAAGCCGCCTATGTTTCCCCCGAGGCTCTCATGTCGCTTGCTTCGATCCGCCTCCTCACTATCCTCATCCCAGTAGTCTTTGCCGTCCAGTCTATTGCGACACTGTTTCCGAGGAGCAACGAGACAACTCATATTGCAGCACTCCATGCTTGCAATCAACTGGAATCCTTGCTCGGATCGTCCCTTGTTCAGTCCCAATCCTCCGGCACAAGCTATGAGTTCGCTGCAACGAATGCTTGGAATCTTCAGAATTCAGAATACCGACCGACTTGCATCGTGTTCCCACGTACATCTGTGCATGTTCAAATCGCGATGAAAGCCATATATAACGCGCAGTCTCATTACGCCGTGCAAGCGGGGTCGCATAGCGCCATGAAGCTCTGGAATACGTTGGTTCCTCATCCTTGGTTTCGGGTCTTTGTATTCACAGACGTTTGAAAAGTGTTGAAGATGGAGTTTTAATCATTTTCTCGAGCATGCGGAATGCATTCTATGATCCTGCTAAGGACTCCATCATATTAGAGCCAGGTATTCATTGGCAAGAAGCAGTGACTGTCCTTGAACCGTACGGTGTTGCGCCCGTTGGAGGTAAGTTCGTGCCACTTTTTGTGTATCTCCTTCATGCATACCGAGCCAATTCAGGTCGTGTCGGGTAAGAAATCACCTACCTGATGATTTCTCTCATTCCGTATTTAGAGATGTCGGCACCGGACTCCTCCTGGGCGGAGGCTTATCTTGGCTTAGTCCTTCTCAAGGTTACGCTGCCGATACATTCAAGGAATTGGATGTTGTTCTGGTGACCGGAGAAATGGTTACTGCTACCGCTTCGAATGAATACTCTGATCTGTTCCGTGCTCTCAAAGGCGGCGGAAACCGGTTTGGAATCGTTACTCGGTATGAGCTCTTCCCTGTACACACCGGTACAAAGGACAACAAGACTTGGTTCGGTGGAATAATAATGGTAAGACTTTCATCGAGATTTTAGATTGGGATTTCATTGTGTATAGTATAACTCTTCTGCGGAAGCTCTTTTGAAGGCAGCCGCACGATATGTTAGAGAGGTAAACGATCCTAAAGCTGGTCAGTGTATTTCAACACTTTTTTTTTTTTGGCTCATGTCTGCAGTAATGTTGCTATCTTTGATCAACATCATCGAAGAAGGGGACCTTGTGCCGTTCTATCTTTTCAGTCCATTTTACAATGGTCCAGAGCTACCCGCCGACATATTCGGAGAGTTCCTCTCTATTCCTGCTGTCAGCTCACAGCTGGGGCCAATGAGCTACTTTGATGTCTCTGGGATATTGGGACTCGCGGACGGTCGCGGATATGTACAGCATTTTGGTGCCTCTGCTCTGGTCGGGGATGAGCACCTGTTTCTCGACGCGTTCAACCACTGGACCAATTTTTCCACGGTTTTCAAGGATAATTTCAACACCACAACATTGGCTTTTACCCCGATTCCCGATTCTCAGATCCAGGCTGGACGTGCCAAAGGTGGAAACATTATTAATCCACCCAGTGGCGGATTCTCCGCAGTGCAGATCTATCAGCAATTCAAAACTGGAATCGATGATATACCACCAGACGTGCAAAAAGGCATTGATGTACTTTTTGAACAGTGAGTTTGATTTTTCAACCAACCACATGGCCCAACTGAAATTCACCGATCGTCAGAATACCTCCGTCGCCTGGTTTGCCTCTTTGTAACTCCTTTCCTTCCTTTTTCTCTCTCTATTTAACGAAATCCTTTGCCAGATCTTAATGAATGCGATTCTCGCCAAAAAGTGTTCCAAAGCTATGGCGATTACGAATTACTGAAAGAAATTTATACAAAGTACGACCCTAGGCGGTAAGCACTGAATAATTCGTGGTCTGTTCGTCTTGAAGATGTTTTGCGTAGGTTCAACGTCAAGCATTCTCAGGGTCCAATGGGTTTATAACCGCGTAAACTTTGAATGATTCCAATAACTGGAAAACACGAATCAATCATTTTATCTATTAAGAAGCTTTCTACACAAGTACCAAACTAAAATAAACCTAGTCACTTATTAACAGACGTGACAACCTTTCTGCTCCTAAATTTAGGCTTAGCCCTACGGCGTTTGGCTTGAGTTTGTTGGTATGGGATGATGGATCAACGTAAATATTCTTCTCAAAAAAAGGGGTATGTACCTGGCCTTAGGGCACCAAGGGGCCATGTTCCTGTGGGCTCAAAACGCACTTCGATAAGTTCATACTTTCAACCTTTTGGCGATGTACTGAGATCGGAGACTCGGGCCGTTGATCCTTGAGTGTTAAAGTGTTTGCCACATATGCACAAATAACACGATTCCTGCTGCCACACACGCACAAACAACACACGCGATTCGGGCCCGAGTCATCTTCGTGGCCCGAAAAGGCAATTTCCTATTGCGCTGAATTTTTGACTCATAGCTGTGCCGCAGATGTGCTTTCCCACAGAACAATGGGGTCAACAAAGCGATTGAATGGGGTCAACAATCGGCGTCGGCGTCGTTGAGTCACTCAGTCTACAGAAATAGCGATCAAGTTCAAATCAGCTCTAGACGCGCGTTCAACAAACCCATTTGGAGACCTCTCAATTTTTGGCTTTGCCATTTGGCACGCGACAAGTGCACGGCGGTATTGTTGCTGTTTCTTGGCGCTGTTACCTGTCGTTAAGGCTTCGAATCTCGATACTCAGCCGGCTTAGAATCTCGATAACCCCTATCCTATATTCGCATGATGTTTTCCATCTTCCTTCAACGGGTCCGGGATGTTGATATTCATCGCGCACGTCGTTGCGACCTGATAACAACCTCAACTGAGCAAACTCGAGGGAAAAGAGAACATTATGCTCGATAGAAGCGATTATAGTATGAGTGGGGAGTAATGTCTACATAGGTATGGTATATAAATTACGATATCCGATATTTGCTACAGAACGTAAATACATTTGTTTCGCGAGGGTCAACCAAAAAAAAAAAAAAAGTCCCGACAGAGCTGTAGAACAAATGCCTGAATCATAACAAAACAGAACAAAAAGGAGAACAGGAAGGATCCAAGATCATGACAGAAAGGATACATGTATGGTGTAGTGATCGTAGCACGGAGAACGGAGTATGGCGATCGTACAATGGAAGGATGATATCGATGTGACTCGAGATGCATTCGGAATCACTGCTCGTAGCTGCCGCCGCGCGGTTGCGGTTGTGGTTCGGCACCGTGACGGACGGACGAAGTCGGGCGCTGCAGTTTGTGCTCGTCCATGGCCATGGCCATTTCCTGTTCTTGTTTGACACCCTGGCCCGCCGCCGGGGGCGAGCGGAGCGTGCGCGGCCAAATAACGGTGAGCAGGCCGTCCGAGATTGAGGCGTTGATGCATGATGCCTGCGGAAGGAATCAGTATAAGGTTTACTTGAAAGGAACAGTGAGAAACGAGAAACAGTGGCGGTAAGAAACAAAGAGAGTTTGTGAAAGATGGAAGGCGGAAGGGTGAAGGAAAGCGAAAGCGAAAACGAAACTCACATCAACACCAGCTGGTAACCGAATAGCCCTCTGAAACCGCCCATATCGCAGTTCCTCCACAGGGAACAGTTTGGCGTGGGCGTCTTCTGCGGCGGAGTCGCGGTCGACGTCCATAGCACCGGCCTCAGCAGGCCGGGAGGGCGCAGCACGCACAGAAGGGTGGCGATTGGCCACGGCCATGGGGCTGTATCGCGCGTGGCGCTCGCCGTAAATCATGAGCACTCCCTGCTTGACGGAAATTTTAATCTCGCGGATGGGGACGCCCGGAAGCTCGAACGTGGCAACGATATTCGGCGAGTCGGGATCGTCGTAGACTTCCATCCTAAGTTAACAAAAAAGATAAGTAAGTCTGTGGGTAAGGGACAGCAAGGCGGAAGCGGAAAATAAGCTTACCTGGGCCGAAAAGGCGCATTAGGGTCGGGATGCACTATGCGCAGATCACCCTTGCGAAGCGCGTGCCGAATTCGCTTTATAAGTTCTCGCGCGGCGCGTCGGTGAGTAGATTCTGCGTCGGACATTCTTGGAGATTTAAGTGTGCGTGCGGGGGACATAAAAAAGCTGGGTGTAGCGGCCACACCAACGGATCTCATCCCTTTTTATAGGCGCTCGGCAATAGCCGGCCGACCCGACTCATCAGGAATGTGCGAGAACGAGTCATCGCAAATTGCAAGCTTGCAAATATGGATATGCCCAACTGCGGAATTCGGCAGTTGGACACGCACGCCCAGCATTATTGAACGAAGGGTGCGATGCGATGCGAGCGCGCGGTTATAGTCAGCATCGCCGGAATGTGGCGGTGCAGGATGACATCGGAGAGAGGAGCGAGCGCAGGTGCAGAGCCCCAAATGACTCGATGCGCAGCAGGTGTATGGCCATGTGATAAATGAATATGCCCTCGACCGAGTCGACGCTGAGACATAATGGACGCGTATACAACACCTACCCCCAACTTGAACTCGGCCAACCGCGCACTCCATGAGCTTGGGCCGCGCGGCCTATTCTCAGCTCGCCCATAAAGTCCGAAGTTGGAAGGGAATATTGCCTAAATAGTAGCGAGCTAGCGCGACGTCCACCGAGCACCTCCGAGTGCGCACGCAGCGGGCGAAACACGTAGACAAAGCAACAGTCAGAGAATATTTGACGGTCTTTGACAGAGCACGGAAAAACGGCGAGCAGCGCGTGTATCGTTTCGTATCGCAGAAGGAATTAGGCTCATGGTTGTGGCTAAACGGAAAGAACTGAAAAGAGGCGCGACGTTGAAAGGTCCGAAACACAGCCACTGTTCGGCCTTTCGGACCTCGTTTGCTCGTCGCCGGACGACGCTTCAAAAATGACCTGGACCTCGGGATGGAAAAACTTGACTAACGTGGTATGTAGCACTAATTCCTGAGCGGCGTCGAAACACTTCATACTGGATTAATGGGATCAAGCGATGCATTATATGAAGATATAAATAAATCTCAGCGGGCCTAAGGACCACTCGCTGTCCGCCAACGGGCGTCGCCCCTCTCCGAGTATGATCGTCGTTGTCATGTCATGAACCACAAGCCATGGCGATGTAGTGGTGATGTGCCACAAGTTTTATAGTCGTGGGTTCCGGGCGGTCCACGAGTCGATACGCCTCCCCGCCGTCCCGGCCCACCTCCGAGTCCTTCCCACTCACAATGCTCTCGGGGAACGCAAACGCCCGCCGCACCGGGCCCGAGCCTCTCAGCCTCCCCTCAACCTCACGCGCCCCGTCCCCCTACGCTCAGAAAAATCCAGCGCATCGAGTTCCTCATTGCGCGTCGCAGCGACAAAGTCCGCAAAGCCCGCCGCCGCGCCGAACGGGCTGCTCAGCAGCGTGAGCGCGCCGACGAGGTCGCACAGGAGCGCGCACGCGAGCCCCGCGGCGTAGATGCCCACCAGGCGCGCGGGGTCGAGCGTGAGGAGACGCTCGCGAGGAGGGACTCCATGCCCGATGCGACATCGGACCAGGCGAGGTTCCCATTCTGGAGGATGGAGGAGACGAGGTGAGAATTATTGCGTTACCGCGAGGCTTTCGGGGGCGTTGACGAAATTGACGGAGTTGCCTGTCTGGTGCGAGGTTATGTGCCGACGATGAGGGCGTAGACACTCGACAGGAGGACGTAGTAGTTGGTCGAATTAAACCCCGGCTGGTGGAACGGCCCGTCGATGAACTGTTCGTCGTCGGGGAGCTGGCTGACCGGTTGATCCAGCACGACGCTATCGACGCAGATCCCATGAAGGTGTACTAGTAGTTGAGGTGGTAGGTCGCGTTGTATGATATGCAGGTGACGTTGCTTCCTTCGGTTGCGACGAACCTCCCAGCGTCCGCATACTGGGCAATGAAATCCCAACCGAGGTACTCGTTAGCCGGGGTAGCGGCGTCGAACTGAGCTCCGACGTAGGTCGGACCTGGACCGGCGGAAGAAAGTAAGACGGAAGAATCCCATGTCAGGGCAGACGTGTTTTCTACGCCGTGGTGTGCATGAGAAAAGGCAGGGGCGCTGACGGTCGTGACGTAGGAGCAGTTGTTGCTCCCGCACGGGGAGATAGGCGTTAAAGGCTGACCGCCCAACAATACAGCGCCGACCACACGAGATGCCAGCACCGAGGGCTGAAAGTACGGTGCCGGGGCACTGTTCAATTCTGCGCTCACAGCACAAATTAGAATGCATGATCCCAGGTTTAAGAGACGGACGCACCAATCGAAGAAAGCAGAAGAGCCCAAGTCATAACTGGGGACTCGACACGGAACGTTCTCCGCCGTAATCTGCCTCTCCACGCTCAGAGTTCCAGGCGCGAACGTGACGATCAGAAGGAACGCCGAGGAAATCCTCGCGACAAGCACGATCCCTCGCGCGTTCTTCAAAAAATCAAACGACAGAAACGCGGTTGGGCTGTAGGGCGAGGACCACAGCGTATCGAGCCCCGCCAGTGTGAAGCTGCGTTTTTGCATGACCATCCGCGCGCACTGGACGAACGCGGTGCCGGTGTCGATTCCCAGGAAGGCGGAGACGAAGAGTTTGGTGCCATTATTCCGCTGGTTCGCGAGTTTGTTTATTATCGTGATAACGAGTAGTCAGTTGCTTTTGGGTCGCCAGTTGTCAGTGGGACGCAAAGCTCAGTCGAGCTCCAACAGCTAGGCACCCGCGCGTGATTCCGACTTTTAGCGAACCAGGCGCGTTCCTGTCAGAGCGGAGACTTGGAGTTTCAGGACCTGCGTGGCAGAACGGGTACTATATTCCGAACCGGCATGCCCGAGTCGACTCCGAGTCATCAGCAAATCCTGATTGAACTATAGAGTGCTACAGAGTGCTACATAGTCCGGTGTAGTCCGGTGTAGTGAAGGTCCTTTGCCGCATAGTAATCCCTCACTATGTAGTACTATGTAGAGCTCCATAGTATGCTATAGTACGGTGTAGACCCAAAAAAATCAGGATTTGCTGATGGAGTTGAAAGTTGATTCAACTTGAAGTTTCGAAAGCTTTGAGGTGGAAATAACAATCATCGGGAGTGAGGCGAAACGTTGCAGATGCGCGTATGGTCGCGTCTACCGGGAGAAGCTCTTGTGTGAGGCGTCGTTGCAGCTCGGCCCAGCGTCGGTAATGGTGAGGGTAAGTGATTGAATTGCTCTCTGTTTGTTCCGCCTTGTTCCAACCTGAACTCCTCAACCTCCTTCTGGTCAAGGTCCAAAGGTCCACCATAGTCCGGGGCTCGATCGGTGTCTCCTAGGACTTTTCTCAGCTCTTACACGCATGTATTTGCCAGTCAGTCAGGCTTACTCTTGATTTATTCCTGTCGGTCTTTTGTTGCCACTATGAGGAGCCTCGCGTCTTTGGATGACGACCTGACTCTCCTGGTTTACTTCGAGCTATCTCTGGTGGACATTTACTCCGTTCGACAGGTGGGACTTGCTGTACTTGCCTGTTTATGTCCATTTATATATTTTGAAAAATAGGTGTGCCGTAGCCTGTGCGATGTTACACGGGCAAAAATCCTCTGGATCAACTTATTGGGGCGAATCTCTGAAAATAAGGGGACGCTTATGCCATTTCGTTTGAAAAAATACGATCTCCTGGACGCCGTCGCGCTAGAATCTCTAGTGCGAAGACTGTCGCGACTATCGTACAAGTGGGAGACTGGAAATCTATCCCCGGTTGACGTCTGGCGTATCTATCTACCTCAAAGAATCACTTGGCTGCGTTTGGTCTCTGGAACCTGGCTTTTCGTAGCGTCATCCGACGATCACTGCAGCAAAATCAGTTGTTGGGATCTTTCCCTGGTCCGCCAGGGAAATAAAGAACCTCTGGCTGAAGCGTATCTACCAGGTCAGGTTAAAACGGGGAAACTGGAGGTTCAGGGCTCGCAGATCGTGCTGGCGCTCGGGCTTGGAGCGGAGTAAGTTCCCTTTTTTTTTTTTTTTTTAAATATGTTGCTGAGGCGGATTATCACAGGTCGCTATCTGTGCATATTATCACTGTGCGTCAACGCTCAGGTCGTTATGTCTTCGTCGAGCTGTGCCACATCGAGGACTCCTCCCATGTTCTGATGCTTTGTGGCGACTTTGTTGGCTGTGCTTTACGCCATGAAGCAGCGGTACCACACCTCATAAACTGGAAGGATAATCTTATCCACGAGATTCTGCCTCCTCCTGGTGGTTTGGATATTCCGGGTCGAAGGGTAAGTACGGATCCTCGGAGCGTACCATATGTTGGCTCAAGGTTTAGAGCGTTCCTCATCTTATGACAATCTGGAGTAACCATCTTGTCATCCTTCGAATGAATTCCCTCGAAATCTACACCGTACCATCAAAAACCCGCAATTCTGTTTTCATCAAATTACTGAAGACTCCTCCAATCTGGGAAGCCGTCGTATGTCACTCGCCTCCATTGCCTGTCCCTTGTGTTCCGTCATTGCACCTTGTTGTAATATCTTCGGCCGGCGTCGAACTGTGTGTCGTCGAGCACGACATCCTGACGGGATTAAACAACGCCTCCTTGTGTTCCGATTTCTCTCTCGCCCAACTGCCTCTCAATGGCAGAGACCCTTGGTATCATCTCTGCGTCGGTGAAACTGGTCGACGAGTCCTCTGGGTCTCCCAAAACGAGAAAGCCTTCTCTGTTGACCCTCACATTGTCTACGCGAATGTCCCTCCATTGGCAGCCGACACCGAAATGGCCCGCGTCTGTTGGAACGATGCTAAGCCAGACAAAACTGCACTATGGGCACTTCCTGTCATCGATTTCAATGATGCGCTCGGATTAACGGTCGTCGGGAATTGCTTCGGCGAACTCGCCATCTATGACCACGCTGGAAATTATCCCGAGAGTCGTGGTCTTTTCGCGGTTGATTTCATTGACCAACCTGATTCGCTGCCGCCTGCCCTGCCCAATGTAAGTCCTGTTCGCTCATGCGGTCCTCATTGCTCATCGAGCTGCACAGACCTCCATACCTCTCGGTTTGTCCATCATGCCCAGACCTGTCGGGCGATATTCACTCTATGATGAGTCCGCGATTTCACGGTGGTCTAAGGACGATATCCCTCTCCATGACTACTGGAGTATCTGAATATTGTTATTGGTCTGAATGGCAAGGTGCTCCGGGGGACTTGGCATAGGAGGTGGAGCATGCGTACGGATTCGCCGGTCCTGCGATCCCACAGGCGTATTTCGAGAACCGGGAAGCGGATCAAACGTGGATTTTATTCCGTGTCGGCAACCGATACTTGGCCTGGACTCGGGATCCGGACCCACAGTTGTGCTCTTTGTCCCTCACCGATGATATTAACAGTCGTGGTGACCCTGAATCTCACACGCGCCCAACAGCAATAACGGAGATGGATATGTACTGCATGTGGTTCTTCAATGAGGCCAGCCGGCGGAGGAACCGATGGGTCGAGCAGGCGGAGAGGGGAGGTCATCCTCACAAGAATTACATGGCTATGTCCGGGGGGCAACCAGAAAATAATTGATCAAATCCAGGTACTGACTGAGCTCAGTGTGAAGAAGACCCCGTGGTCCAAAAGCCAGAAGAACAGGAGAGGGACGAGCATCCCTCCCCGCTCTCCATCTTCCTGGCACGCAACTTCGGGAAAACGGACCTGTTTGCGCGGTGAATGTCGTCCCCAACCGCTCACTAATAAACGTCGCCGCGTAGGGCCACGCCCGGCGAGTCGAGCGTCCCGCTCCGTCTTGTTACGCCGTGCCGGTCAAGCCACTTCAACTCCAACACAATGAACTTTTAAAGATTTCCCGACAATCCAGTTTCGGCGGGCTGAGATGGCAAGGGAGTACAGAGTCATGACTGCTGCCTCAATCTTGACCATTTTTTCAATACACTTTTCGAGGTCAAAGTCTACCATATTTTGAGTGACCAGATACAGATGAAGGATATGTCGCTTACTGAGTGGTTTCTTGAGCATTTTCGCCTGCTCCTGAAGGCGACCGACGGCAACTACGTTCATGGTGTATTCGGATGACAGTAGGAAGCTGTATAAAATTCTTATGCAAGCGCGGAAGACCTCCCACTCTCTCCTATCCAGTAGACTGCTGGAGCTCTAAGCGGAGGCAGTGTTTGCAGATTTTGCCACCTTAAAAACATTGCGAAGAAGGTTCTTCTCAAAGTCATCTGCCGGGGTGATTGCCTCTTGGAGAGCGGTCACTGAAGCTAGGGCTTTTGTTGCAACATATCCATATGCTGTTTGGAGTAGTTCCTTCATGAGTTTTATTTCAGACGGGGTATGACGAGCGGGGGGAGCGAGGGCTATTCTTTGCAGAATTGTCCAGAGTGAGAGAAGGTGAGTGTTCATGACTTCGGCGGATTGCCCCGCGTTCTGAGCGTAGAAAAGATGGATGTCGGTTTCAGAAACCCCGAGCTTCAGAGCAAAGTTATGGCGGCCATTGGTAGCAGTGCATAATGTCGTCAAGGCTTGCGCCACATTTATAAATTGCTTGGAGTCGCCGTGGAGGAATGTTAGGGAATGCAAGCGGCCTTGAGCGAGATCAGGTACCTATTAGAACTTAGAATATGGCGACGCACATCAGCAGCAAACTCACTGGTGTGGCTCCGGGAGAATCTTGGGTGGGGTTCATGCTGCGATGGTGATGGACTTGTTAAGCCCTTGGTTAAGCCCCTAAGACGACGTTCATCAATGATCGAGTCGGCTTGATTTCGGCGGGTCGGCCAACAATCGGCCAAAAAAGTCCCTGTGGTAATTCAGATCGGGGATGGCCGACGTATGCGAGTTGGAGGGCGGCATGACAAAATTGGAGCGCAACTGCAAAAATTTTGGCTCTATATTTTAATAATTTCCCTCACCAGCACCAGTATCGAGCCCAAATTTTGGAGGAAAAGAGCGATGTCGCCGACGGCCAAAGCATGGTGGTAGCGCCGACTCTTTTAAAGAGAGCCGCGTTGCGCAAATGTGACAATATGTTTTGTGTGCCGGAACCCGGTGCCCGGCTACGCAAGGTTTTCAACAGAATACAATATACGAGGTACGAGCACCATTTTGTTGTAGCGTCTGTCTATGAGAGACTAAATGGTATGTAAGATGTAAGAAGTCACATAAATACTCACATTTAGCTAGACAGCAGTTGAAACACCAGAGGATTTTTTATGGGTCCGTAATATCGACAGAAACCTCCCGCAGTCAGGTAGGTTGGTAGGACCGCCGGTTCAGGAAGTATCCCGATATACAGCGATATACACGCACTAAATATAGCAACATCATCCACAAATGGCTTTCTGTAGTCTTGTGAGGAACGATCGTTGACGTCAGAATAAGGTTTACGTACGAAGTGGCAGTGCTGTAGCCCCTGAGTTTCTTCTCTCTTCCCTCCTATCGCACATCCTGGTGTTCTTCAGCCTTCAGCTTCAGCTTCGAGTTTCTCTATCTCTATTACTCTCCACAAACTGGACCAGCAAGCTCCGAGTCCCCCAACGATGCGAACGCCTGAAGAACTTGTCCCTCTCCCACCCAAGAATCTCCCCGCCAACCCCCAGTTGCGGCGCATCGCTGCAACGGCCGTCCCCTCTACGGTTTCTTCTTCTGCGACGACAACCTTCTCCGAAAGGCGCGCTAGAAACCAGCTCCTAAACCGCCAACAATTCTGTGCCGTGACGGGTTCAGCGGCCGCGTCGCTCGAAGCTTGTCACATTCTCAATGCAGTACGAAAAAAGAAGACAGAGTCTAAAGAGCAGGCGAAAGAGAGAAAAAGAGAATACGTCTGTTCTGTAAGATTTTCTTCCAAGATTTATAACTTATGCCCCTCATAGGAAGCGTATCTGACGGAACTCGGTTTGCGCGGCGGAGCGCCTTTTTCATTGAACTCGGTCTTCAACGAGGTCTTGCGTGCGTCTGCTGCCTTTATGGGACCTTTCCTTTATCTGAATCTTCTGGCAGTGAAGAGGGACATCCATCACCCTGGGCCAAGTCCGGCTCCATCTGCTTTTGTCCCCCATCCAATGTCATTACTGGGCTCACAGCCGCCTTCACACGCGCCAATCTGCAGTGGGTGCAAAAGGGGACTGGCGCGCGGATTTTGGAGCCGGCACTCGCATATGGCTCGTATAATTTCGACATTTTCGTGCTGAATCGGACTGCATTTCTTCCGTGCGGAGAACCTCTACTCGTTCAGGCCACCCCCCATATCATTTATCCCTCTGGACCGAGTTCGGCTGCACTTCCCGTCTGGCACCAATATGTTTACAACGAGCAGACAGGCCAGTTGTGCAGCGCTCAGGGGCATCTGATCCTCCGCTTATGGAGCGACGCTGCGTCCACCATCGCCGTTATTCTCAATGCAAGCGTCAAGTTCTCTCATGCGATCGCCGCCGCTCAAGAGCTCCAGAGGATGGTTGGGTTGTCCCGTCTGCGTTGCGCGCCCTCGATGCCCAAGTTAAAGAATTTCTGCAACAGCTTTACTTCTCGCCACCCACAGCCACAGCAGCAAGAACAGAAGAAGAAGATTATGAAGTCCTCACGCCTAGGTCGTCCGCTGATCCGCGCGACGAGCCGGGTGATGATACTGAGGGAGACCGCGATTATAACATGGATCAGGACGATGGCCAGGATCAGGATCCTACAGTTCAGCCAAAGGGTGGCAATGCTAACTACGAACGGACTCCCCAGGAAGCCCTCAAGACGGATATAACGGACGATCTGGAGGACGATCTGGAGGATGATGATCTGGAGGAGGAGGAGGATGACGAGCAGGCGTTGACGTAGAGGAAATGAACCTCGGCCTCAAAAGCTTCGTGACCAGTCAGTTGCGGTTGGCGACAAGATGGATATTGGCGCTTTGATGTTCGTTCCTCGTGAGTCCCTTTTTTTTTGCCTGAAGCGATCACCATTCTAACACGATTAGCAGGCCCCCGCTACTTCCGTCCCTCTCATGGTGCCACGATAACCGTCTGATTGTTCTCATGAAGCCGGTTGGGAGGTTCCACGCTCGAGAAGAGGTCTCATCACATTACGAGTCTACAGCCGGGTCTGGGAAACACCATGGGGATGCGAAGCCTCGAGTCGTCCTTGGCCAAACGCGGCGTGGCAGTGGTCGCGAGTGGATAAGCAGCATAGCGGCGCAGCTAATAAATGGCTGCTAACAGAGAAAAGAGTCCTGCGTTGGTTTGTACAGCAGCCTAGTCTTGAGTTGAATTTACAGGGTTTGAAACGAGTTGTCTGATTGAGGCTTCTTGATCGATGCGCGAAGAGGTCCAGTTGGAGACGCATATATGGTGTTTGTTTCGTGTCGACGTGCTCAGGCGGACGAGTCCGTCGGGATACACCAGTCCGAGTACGGAGGAAAGAGACACCGGGGAAGGAGGCCCCCAGTTGGCGGCGCCTCAAGACCGGACCGCGACGCGTCGAGCAGTCAGCATCGTGCAAACAGAAATGGTCCCGGTTTGAGGAACGGTAGCGGCAGTTTGAGGAGGGGGAGTGCAGCCAGCGCGGGGACGGTGTATTCATACGCGGTGGGTAAGTCACGCGTGCAGGGCGACCATCTTCTGCGAGTCGGAGACGACGCACGAAGCCTCGTGCTCGCGCGTGATGAGTGTATCAGCTCAGTATACAGGGCGATGAAGAAACCCTTGTCGCATCTGGCCGAAGAGGGAGCCTAGCCGAGGCCCACGTCTTCTGGGCTGTTAGATTCACAGTGAGCTGGGAGGGAATTAGCAAGAAAGTAGACGTACAATCCATATGGGATCCATATTGCTGGATTGAAGGCGACCGATGTTATCGTTGATCCAGGCTGGTTTCCGTTCGTCGCTGGAAGTCGGTACCAGCTTTGAGTCCGTCCGCTTGTGGACCGATCATACACCATGGCGGCGTCCTGAAAGTCCTCCAAGCTTATAATCGGGATTGAGTCGTTTGTCGATTCCATGGATGAGAGGTGGAGTTGAGTCCTTCAATTTCAAACCCACGTATACGATCGCGTTGGTCCGTGCACACAATGACATCGAGCTCAGAAGATTAGCATTAATTGAATAAATCTGTACACTGTGCATACGGGCAGCGACGCGAAGAGTGAACAACCGGAAATGGCCTTCCAATGGCTTGTTGCACACCAGCCGCTCCAAGATCTGTCATTCTTGCAGGGCTGCGGCACGAGGCGAGGAGAATTGATAATAAAGGGCGGATGCTTGTTTCGTCGGGGCACGGAGTCGGGGAAGGGAAGGAATGGCCATGGGCCGCGTTGACGAAAACAAAGAGGTTGGCGCGCGTCTTGCCACTGTTGAGCGTGGTGCCGCCAAAGTCGCGTCCGTCGTTGACAAAGAGCCTCGTCAAGTCGATGTACGCTTTCAAGTTCTTTGTTTGTACCGCACTTCATTGCTCCAGAGTTCAAGCAGCGCCAAGCAACCACAAACTGTCTATGCAGGCGAGAATTTCGACTTTGAAGAGAACTGCACTTGCCCGTCCACAAGCTCGTTTTTCACCCCTTCTCTCCGCGACCCACATTGCCTTTCGCCCGACGCGATATGTTCCTCGACCGCCGCTCCGCGAAGCCCGCCAGCGGTGTCCCTACTCGACGTCCAACAAGTCTTTTACAGACCCGACACGACCAGATCTACACTACCATCTAGTGGATCCCCCAACACCGCTCTCATCGAACCTACCGGCCTTTGCGCTCTCGTTCTTACCTGCTCCGCCTTCGAATAGTTCGAGCACTGTCTTGGGTTGGCTTCCTGCAGCGACAGAGAGCAGCGATCATGAAGCAGGCCTAAATGATTTCAGAGAGAACAGTGAGCGTCTTTATACTCTTTTCTCTTTGTTATTCTATCACTGATCATGCTCCCCCAGCTGCATTTCGAACCCTTTTACACCAGGCCATTCAAGATGGCCTTCGGGAAAAAGTAGACGACATTCAAATTAACGGGCCCTTCAACTCGGGAACGGATGGATGCATATCCATGGTATGTTGTGCATTGTGCATTTTATTCTAGCTACCGACGCTCATTCTTTCATTCAAAGACGAGAGAAACGTCCCCGCACTCGGTAGAATCGGCGATCCCGACGATATCGTTGCCTCGGTGCTCGTCGAAGCCGGAGAGGTGGGTTTTGTCTATGCATCCTTCCGGTCTGTTGCTGACTCTAGTGCTCAGATTCTCCCGGAGACGTATCAAGGTGGGATGTCTTGCCTGCATGGCGTGTTACATACGTCCTAACTTCGCCATCCAGCGATGCCGTCTTATCGAATATGTACCGCCGACGGCCCCACGCAGCTCACCCAAGGCTTGGCGCAAAAACTTCAAGCCGTGCTTGAAGAACGGGCGAGAGTCGAGAAATAATGTCGAGCGCGCATTTTGACGCAAACTGGGAACATCCGCACGCGTCTCTTTGCGAGGCACTTTCATCCCGGACTCTTATCACGTCCGTAGAATACCATATTGAAAAGTACTACCCTATCATACATACATGCACTGTATTTTACCATGCAAAACACCACAACTCCGACCCACAACGACACTTGGACAAGAAAACATGAATGGATTAAAAATATATGATACAGTTACAGATCGTAGCACAAGTAAATGAAGCATGGCATGTGAGTGAGTGAAAATCATGGAATGAATATGAGTAAAGATCGTTAGTAAGATCGTAATAATAAATTTTCATCAGTAGTGCCGCGAGTCTCGAGGCGACGGGGACCGAACAATCCAGGGCTGGTGCTGTCCGGCACCAGCAACGTCGGCTCGTGCGACGGAGGCGTCGGGGCCAGATTAGGATCCGCTACAAACTATGTTAGCGATGATGGCCAAGTACAATAGTAAAGCGATCTCACGTTGCCAAGTCGCCCACGACTGCACTTGACGGCGAGGATCAGGAGCAGGAGGCGCCCCAGGCGGCTGGGGCGGCCCCGCGTCCTTTTTCTTCGCCTTGCGCGGCATCGTCGTCCGCTGTGTGACTGTTCGCCAGCCCGGCTTCGCTTGGGGAATATCAGGCGGTGGGGGAGGAGGACCGGGATCCAGGGGAGGCCCGCCAGGCGCACCCGGAGGAGGTTTCCTTCATCGAGCGTCAGACAAAGTTGGAAACGGAAAGAGCAATCGACGCACCAGTCAGGCTCGAACTCTCCACCAGGCCCATATTTGGCCTTCATACACAGCAAGTAGCCGAGTTCGCTGAAGGCAAGGCCGTCAGTGAACGTTCCATACGAAGGAGAATGTGCACGTACTGCTGGAGGGCACGTCGTTCTTCTCGGAGTTTGCCAACTTCACCAAGCAGCATCCGTACTTCTGAAGCGAGCGCTTTGCTGAACTCGTCAAGATACTGTGAAAAGGTCAGCGGATATTCCGAAGCGAGTAGATACGACCCACCCCTTGTACATTGAAGTCGACTTGTTCACGGGCACTTGAACGAACGGCGTCGAGAGTCTCGGCATGTTGCTTAGCGCAATCCGCACGCCAACCTGAAGCCCGGATGATTAGCAACACCAAAAAAGAGACAAGTGGGAGTCGTACTTTCGGATACAGAGGTGAGAAGGTCTCGCAGCTCATTATTTCTTTGCTGGAGTTCCTCGATGATTTTCTCGACGCCTGACGAACAAGGTGAGTATAGAGGGGAGAGGTGACGCCTAGAAAGCAACTTACCTGGCTTTGACTCGTCGGCGAGTCGCGCCTCCTCCGCTTTGTTGCGATCCGCTTCCATATCGTCATGGATCTTTTGCACCATGTCACGAAGCTCGACCCATTTGAACTCCTTGGTCTGCCTTCGCTCCTGCTTCTCGTTCCAGCGTTCCTCCATCAACGCTTTCTTTTGCTCGCACGCCTCCCGTTGGTCTTGGATCAAGTTGGTGATATCCCCGAGTTGCGCCCTCATCTCATTGCTGTCGGCCTGCGCCTGATGCTCGCGTTCCCGAGCGTCAGCGTCGTCGGTGGCTCGCAAAGTCTTCTCGTTCTCGAGCTCGCCTCGAAGTGTGGCCAGTTCCTCTTCCAAGGCCAGCACACGTGCCTGCTTCTCCGCCATTAATGCATCGCGAGCTGCGTCACGTTCAGCTTCCAGTTGAGCACGCTCGCGGGCCATCTCCTCTCGTTCCCGGGCAAACTGTTCCCGTTCGGCCTGAACAGTGTCCTTGATAGACGAGGCAAGAAGAGACGCAGCTTCTTCCGAAGCGCGGACGCTGTGAACAGATGCGCCATCTCCCACATCGGTGTGTACAGTGGGTGGACGAGGCGGCGGAGCACCCAGACCTTCTTGATCCCTCCATATCGCATCTTGACGTTCTCTGGCTTCCTGTTCACGCCGTTCTTCGCCCTCCATGAAAATACGCTCCCGGTCTTCCTCAGTCCTCCGGAAATCCCTCTCTCGTTGATCTTCAGCGTCTTGCGCATGAGCAGCAACTTCCTGAAGACGGTTCTCCACTTCCTCAAGGCGTTCAAGTTGTACACGCTCGGCGTCCGCCCGATCTAAATCGGCAGGGAAGGGGGTGACGGTGGGACGCGGCGAATATCTTCCGGGTGCAGGAAGCGGCCGTGCGCCTTCCTCGGAGGGTCCCCCGAATTGTGGACCGGACGGGGTGAACCGAATGCTCTGGTCGCCATACGCGGACGGAGCAGCAGGCGGAATTGGCATACCGTGCTCTGGTGCGTGAACTGGCGCCTCATGTTCATCGTATCGTCGTCGAGTGGATCCGGGGACTGGAACACCTTCTTCATCGTATCCTGCTGGAATGGTGGGGCGCCAGGGCGGCTTCGTGGAGTTGGAACACCTTGTTCATCGTATCCTGCTGGAATGGTGGGGGCGCCAGGGCGGCTTCGTGGATTGGAACACCTTGTTCATCGTATCCTGCTGGAATGGTGGGGGCGCCAGGTCGGCTTCGCGGAGGTGCGACAGGCACGCCCTCATCTGGCTCGTACTCCGGAACGGGGTGGCCTGTTGGTGGAGTGTAAGGCCGGCCGTCCACGTCGTATACACTGCGTCCGGCTCCAGCGGCTCCATGAGGATAGATAGGGTGACCAGCGGCGTCGCGCTCGGGCGTGATGGGCCGCCCAGTCCGGTCGAAATACAGGGGTTCGGGTTCGTCTGGCATTCGTATAGTCGTCGGGATACCGGCGGTCTGTCTCCCTCCGGATAGGTCTTTCTCTGCCTCCCTCCCGAATAGGTCTGTCTCCTTCCCAGACAGAAGGCGCTCCTCCCTCCCGGATAGGCCTGTCTCCCTCCCGAATAGGTCTGTCGCCCTCCCAGACAGAAGGCGCTCCTCCCTCCCGGATAGGTCTGTCTCCCTCCCGAATAGGTCTGTCTCCCTCCCGAATAGGTCTGTCTCCTTCCCTAAAAGGTCTGTCTCCTTCCCTAAAAGTCTGTCTCCCTCCCAAACAGAAGGCGCTCCTCCCTCCCGGATAGGCCTGTCTCCCTCCCAGATAGTGGGTGCGCCTCGAGAAGGAGGAACGGGAATCGGTAAAGGAGTGCCAGGCATCGACGGTCGAACACTAAATCTTTCTCTTTCATCGCGGTCCTCCCCTAATGAGTAAGTACAGGTCAGTATTCAACTCAACATCTTGAGTGAATAACGTACCAGGATAGGTTGAGGCAGTTGGGTGCAGCCGAGTAGGACGGTCCGATTCATGGGTCGCGGGTGACGCCTTGACGGAGAGCGTGAACGAGCGGGACGGTCTGATTCACGCTCCCGAGGGTCACGCCTTGACGGAGAACGGGAACGACTACGGGGGGAGAGCGTGAGCGTGAACGACTCCGAGATCCACGGGTATAGTGTGTTCTTGTTCCGTGTCGTCTGGGCGAGCGGGACCGGGACCGGTATATATCCGTCGGAGAATGAGAACGGCGGTGGGTACCAGGCACCGTCACGACGACAGGAGGAACCGTTGGCGGGGGTGCGATGGTGGTAGCGAGTGGGAGATCGAGACCTCGATCTCGATCTCGACCGAGAGCGACGAGAATAGTGTGAGCGGCCATGTCCAAGAGGGTCTCCCACAATAATCGGGCCCTCACGTCGGGGGATCTTGAGGATCTTGAGCGATGACGGCGGCTACTATCACCAACAATTATAGGCGAATGCGAACGCGAACGAGATCTTGTGCGGTGGATGATATGCGGTCCGTGCATACCCTGAGTCGGTGGAATAATCACAGCCGGAGGAGTATGTCGGGAATGAGAGTGGGAGCGGGAGTGGCGTCCATAAGACGGATGCCGTTCGTAGTATCGGGGAGAGTGGGAGCGTGAATGTGAACGTGAATGTCCAAGGATCACGGGAGGGGAGTACGCCGACCTGAGTCGATAACAACGGCAGGTTGAGTCGGTTGCTGCATAGCGAAAGGCTGCGAAGGTATAACGATAGGCGGTGTATGGCGTCGACTCCGGCTACGGCTACGGCTGGAGCTGCGTGAACGTGTAACAAACATGGGTGGTTGGGTTGGTTGAAACATAGTACCAGGTTGCCCAGGCTGAACCACAGTGACACCTGGTGGTGTGCGAGACCGACGTGAACGGGAACGAGACCGCGACCGACGGCTGTGACCACTTTCTTGGATAATTATCGGAGGGCGGTCGCGAGAACTACGAGTGCGACTGCGACTACGCGAGCTGCTGGAGCTGGAACGGGAGCGAGAGCGGGTACGAGAGCGGCCACCCGTATGGACCACGATTGGCGGCGGCGCCATCGACCCTTGAGGCATATATGATGGGACCATACCCGGCATCATACCCGGCATCATCGATTGCTGCTGGGGTGGCGGGGCTGGCTGCTGAATGACAATCGTTTGCGGCGGGGGAGGTCCCTGCTGCTGTTGGGGGAACTCAGTTGCAGTAGGCGCACTAGGCGCCATGACCATCGGCTGGGGAACAAATCCGGCCGGTTGTTGTGGTTGGAGTAAAATCGTGCGCTCCGGGGAACCAGAACTGCTGCTACGACTCCTGCTACCGCTCGTACGTCTACGGCGGCGACGGCGGCGCTCCCGATCCTCGCTGTCGCCGCTGCTGCTGCTGCTCCGCCCGCTGGGTGGGATTTGGAATACAGTCGGATCAATATCCTGCATTGGCGAGTGAGTCGGAGGTTGGAATGGAATAATAGGCGGCTCTTGCTGCTGCGAAAATTGTTGTGCGAATGGCGGTATGAAAGGAGCAGGATGAGGCATTGGAATGACAGGCGCGGGCGGCTGGAAAAACACTGGTCCCCCTGGACCCATCCCAGGCATCGGGCCAGGCAAGTTCGGAGGAATGAAAGGGATATCGTAGTTTTGAGGAATGACAGGTCTCCGATCTTCGTCGGGAACAACCGGCGGAATAACAGGAGCGAAGCCTTGACGTTGGAATCCCAGAGGTGGTTGCCATGGCTCTGGCGGAATAACAGGGCCTTGTCGCCCATAGGGTATAAAGGCCGGAGGACCATCGCCCCCCTCCCCCTCCGACGAAGAGCTTGAATCGCCACCGCCTGGAGGTCCCGGTGCGCCTAGAATCGATTTAGAACCATTTGAAAAACTATCCAACGGAAAACGCACCTTGAGCTGCCATAGTTCGTATATCTGCGCTTAGCTGCTCAACTCGAGCGATTACTCCTTGAAGTTCAGCTTGGCGGTCGTGTACATCACGCGCCAACCATTCGTTCAATCCTCTCATGTACCTCATGAGTTCTCGTTGTTGATCGACTGTGGCAAGTTGAGCCAGTCGATTTTCCTGTTGTGCAATCGATCAGTTAAGTACTGAACAATAATCGGAACTTGCGCACCCTGAGAATCTCCATTAACGAGTCGAATACCGGAGGCAAGTTCACAGTTATCTAATGAAAGGGGTCAGTGGATGTTCTAGCGAAACTGAACATTGTGAAGGGACACATACAGGAGGGGCCGGCATGGGGAATTGAGGCGGAACACCCATTCCTGGAGTAGGTTGACCAGGCGGGCGGGGGGGCGGGGGTTGACGCTATGGCAGAATAAATTGAGCGAGTTAGGTATAAACAGTACATCCACGTACTCCCGGTGACCGAGGCGGACGATACCAACTTGGTCCCAGCCCTGGATCACGTCCACCCAACTGATCTGGAGCAGTCTGCGGCCGTGTACCCACTCCGTGGAGATCGATTGGCTATGATACATTTCAATCAGAACTGGAATAAACTTATCAAGTAGGTAACATACTGGTTGAGGAGTCGGACCAGGATGAAAAGGTCCTACGTCGAAAGATAATCAGCAAAATGTTTTCCATTGACCAAATGGTACTTACTTTGCGGGGCAGGTGGGGTTTGTCGTGGTGGGGTTTGTCGTGGTGGGGTTTGTCGTGGTGGGGTTTGTCGTGGTGGTAGCCCTGATGAAGGTCCTGGCTGCGTAGATGGTCCCGAACGACCCGTGAATCCAGGAGCGTCGCGGAAATCTTGACGCGGAATTCTGGGGTCCCGCGGAATACGGGTCGTTCTCGGAGGTACAGTGTATGGACGAGCCGGTCCAGGAGGAACGGTAACCCCAACGCCGCTGCGGGGACGAAGACCTCGATTTTGGACATCATATTGGAAGGGGACGACTGGTGGCGGGCGTTCAGCGGGCTCGAGCGGAACACCGGACCCCGCGCTAGACAGTATATCGTCGAGCTGCTGCGCAAACGTACGACCCGCTGGTGCGGTGGGTACCGGCATCCGCACCTCGGGAACATCCGGCACCGTTCGACGAAGAAGGCTGGGCCAGAAGCTGACATCTGAGCCTGAATCGGACAGTTCAGTATCAGGCTCAGGCGCAGGCGCCGGGCCAGGGATGGGAGGTTGGGGTGCTTCGCGGGGCTGATCAATGATAGACTGCAGCAAATCTTCGATACGAGCCATTCTGTCGTTCAACTCCGTGTCGCGAGGGACATGGTGTTCACGGAGCCAATCGAGAGAGTGATTGGTCGAGATCTGGCCTTGCCACAATCCGTCCACCGTTTCTCTAATGTTATTCAGGATGGGACCATAATTCGCAGCCGAGTCCGCCAACCCGTCGACTGTTCTTCTGATGTCGTCCAAAACGGTGTTGGGTCTGGCCGTATGAGTCGAGGACGAGGATGTCGATGATGAAGAGGACGACGGAGAAGGCGAGGATGGGGGGAAAGGACGCCCAGAAGTCTCCGAGCTGCCTGCGAGCGGCGTCGACGTCGAATAGCGATAAGTTGACGGCGGAGAATAATCTGGCGTTGACCCGTCGTCACTGAGCTGCCGCGGTAGGCCCGGATACGGCGAATCGGGGAGAGGCGACTCGGGACCCGCCGACCACAAATCGTCGTCAGAGTGGTGCGACGACAAGAAGCTACTCGCGTTGCTGGACGTGCGGGAAAGGCCGCCCGTGTAAGTCATCGGCGGCTCAAGATATTGGATCCTGGGCTCCGCAGGGCCGGGGCTGGCGCAGCGGGCATGGGCGAGGAGCACGCGGCACTGGTGACGGGGCATGGGACGCCGGGCGGTGCAAAAAGTCGGCCAAGTCGCGCAGCTCGTTCCTCAGTGCGCGCACATTGCCCGCGATATCCTGGTTCTCCTCCCCTCTGATGTCAGCCAGGCGGCGCAACTCGTCCGCCAGGTGCTCGAGAGTGACGCCCTGCGTGCTCGGCGCGCGGTAAGAAGGCACGGTGTCGAGCATTGAGCGCACGGATGGCTGGTCTCCGCGCGGGGTAGAGACCGTCATACTGCCCGAAGCTTCGGGCGTCCGGAGGCTGCGAGCAGAGGCTGCAACTGACGACTAAAGTAAAGAAATAAGTAAAACATATTATCCTTGAAGAGATCAAACACATACCGGTGGTCGACTAGGCCTCGGGGTGCTCAACAAACTGGTCGTCGTCGGTTCTTCTTCGGGCGGGGTCGTCTCAGGCAGAGATCCCACCGACGATTCCTCGGACAGGAACGAAGATTGCGTGAGGACGGACAGCGTCCTTGCAAGGGACGACGACGACAAGCCGCTCGGAAAGCTCGACGGCGTCGACACATCCGAGAGGCTGGACGACGGCGGCGGCGGCGGCGTGAGCTCCATCTCCGACGCCGTTGAGCGCGGGATGGTGCTCATGCGGTCCCACGACGAGAACGACTCGGTCGGGCGCAGGAAAGACGTCTCACCCGACGTGTCCGGCGCGTCGTGTAGCGCGATGGAGCCCACGGACGGCGAAGGCGCGAGGATGGACGACTCGTAAGTCCCACTAGACCCGCGACCCCAGCTGCGCAGGCTCGAGAGCGCGCGCGAAGCGGTGTGAGGTGCGATGACGTCGACGTGAGAGAGGTCTCGGGCATGCTGCTGAGCTCGGACGGAGCCTCCCACACCGAGGACGGCGGCCCAGAGTCGATCGGCGAGGGCATCGACACCGACGCGGACGAGGCTGAGGAGATCTCGAGCGAGAGTGGCGTCGCTACATCCGAGGATTCATCTGTGCTCGAAATCGGGACCAGGGACTCGAGATGCGGGAGTGAGCTGCTGCGCGTCGAGAACGAGAGCGATGAAACGTCTGAAACAGACGGTGAGCTGATTGGCGCCGAGACCGTCGAAGGCGGGAGCAGCGGATAACGCTCAGAAGACACTGTCGAGGGCGGGAGCGGCGGGTACGACGAAATGCTCGATGGCGGCAGCGGCGGATACGACGAAACGCTGGATGGCGGCAGCGGCGGGTAAGACGAAACGCTGGATGGCGGCAGTGGCGGATAGTGCTCCGACGACACACTGGACGGGGGCAGCGGTGGGTACTGCTCCGAGGACACTGTCGAGGGCGGGAGAGGCGGGTAATACTCCACACTCGACTCGGAGCGGATAGTCGGCACAATCGACGGCACGCGGCTCAAGCTCCCCTTCTCATCGTCCTCCGACAAGAGGACACTCGGTATCGGGCGTGGCGTGCCAAACTCGGAGGGAATGTCGCCCATGTCGCTCGGCTCGGGCGCGGTGCGGTACGCCGACTCGGACGGGATGGTGGGGAACGACGCATACGACGACGCGGTCGACGGCGCGCGCGGCACGGTGGTGTACTCCGACTCGGATGAGCTCTCACCCTGCGACGCTGTGATAAACTGGTCGCTCGAGCCCGAGGTCGACGGCGGGCGCGACGAGCCTGACGGTGGCTCAGAAGACGAGGACGAAGAGGATGAGGAGTAGGACGGCGTTGACCCGGTGTACGAGCTGTAGGTGACGTCCGACAGGTCCGACGACGGGCAGATATCATAACCTGTCTGGTTAGTCGAATAAGTTGCAGGCGTCGCCCCGCTGCCTGTCCCGGTCCCGGTCCCACTCCCCTCTCCATTCCCATTCCCATTACTCTCCGACGGCCCCGCGCTGCTATTCTCCTTATCCTCCTCGGTCGACGACTCGGACGCCGATGTCCCGCGCGAAAATCCCGAGCTCGACGCGCGTCCGCCCAACCCCAACCCCACGCCCAAGCCCAAGCCTGGCCTCCTCCGTATTTCTCTCGCGCGCGCAAGCGGCGACGGGCCCGTGCGCGTCGTCCCAGTACCGGTGCCGGTCCCAGTACCCGACGCATAGCTATAGCTCGAATACGTCTCCTCCGAGCCCTCCCCGGACCCCGAATAATCGCTATGAGAGTCCCCGAGCAAACTCGCGCTCCCAGGACCACGATACGACAGCGAGCTCGGCACGACGCTAAACGTCGCCGTCGCTGTAGTCACTGTAGTCGTTCTCGTCGGGCTCCCAGTGAACGTCGTCGTCCTCGTCGGGCTCCCACTGATGAACGTCGTGCCCGAGCGCTCGCTGATGAACGTCGTCGCCGTCCCTGATCTTGTGGGGCTCCCGCTGAACGGACTGGAGAACGTCGTGCCGGTGCGGAGGCCCACGCTCGGCGAGTAGAGCGTGCCGCTGCGTCTTGTCGTTACGCCTGTGCCCGTACCGGTGAAGCTGCTTCCACTCCCCTCGCTCCTCCCTCGACTCGACGAAGATTGACTCGAGCGCTGACTCCGGCTGTCCGCGCTCAGGAACACATCCCCCTGACTGTTCCTGGACGACGCTGACGCCGACGAGCTCTCCAGATCCACCTCGCCCATGCTCCCTCTCCGCGCACCGCGTCCTCTTCCTCCCCTGCAATCGACGTCAGTCGTGCAAAAAAAAAAAAAAGAAACGCGAATACTCACCGCCCCGTAATCGCCCTCGGATCCCCAGGATAGACATACTCCCCACCTGCAATAACGCTATCGTCCACCGTCCCCGTGTGGTGCGACGACACGAGCGACGGGGCGCGCCGAAGGCCCGTGCCCGTAGTGTCGGTGTACGTCCCCGTATACGTAGGCGTATGCGTGCGCGTGAACGTGCCCGTCGGTGTCTGCGTGCGCGTAAAAGTCCCCGTGGGCGTCTGCGCACGCGTATAGTCGCTCGTATACGCGCCAGTCGGCGTCTGCGTGCGCGTATAATCGCTCGTATACGTGCGCGTGAAGTCTGTCGTCGGCGTGTAGCTGCCCGTCCCGGTCCACCCCGTCGTCGGCGTAAACGTCCTCGTCCACCTACTCCTCTCATCCGTCCCACTCTCACTCTCAATATCTTCCAACTCTCCCAACGGCGGCACGAACACCGTGCTGCGACTCCCATTGCTCCGATCGCTGCCGTTGCTAGCCGCGGACGACGCGCTCTCGATGGAGAGGATCGTGCGGATGCTCGCGGTGCGCGCGGGCATCCCCCTGCTGTCGACGCTCCTGGTTACGGAGGCGCTCTCGTTGGCGCTCTCATCGGCATCCCCAGCAGACGAGCCCGCGGAGGATTCCGCAAGCGTGAGTGGGCGGTGGACGGCTTCCCTGCGTGCGTAGAAAAATTCGCGTTAGTAAGATTGTAAATGTGAATAAGAGAAAGATAGGAGTAAGAAAGAAAGCGAGGAAGAAGCAAACGTACCAAATCCGGTTCACCCACTTCTGCCTCTCCAACAAACTCTCCGCCGCAAGCCTTTCCACTCCGTCCTCGTACACCATCTGGAACGGGACGAGCAGGTCCACGAGCGTGTCTACTTCGCCTTCTGCCAAAAGAAAATCATCAGTACTCTTATATAAAAATAACAATAACAGAGGTTTGAAAGTAAAGAGAACTTACCAGCTTGCGCCCTCGCAGCCACACTCCCGACATCCTCCCTCGCCGCCGGGTGCCCAAACTCGGCGTGCTCTGCACGGATTGGCAGTTGATGAGGTCGAGCCCGACGATGCCCTTCCCCCGCCGGGCGCGAGCCAGGAGAGGAGTAGGAGGTGCGGGTAGAGGAGGGCCTGCGAACGAGGCGAGATAGTTAGTTATTGTTTTCAAGTTAGAGTAAGTTAGAGGAGAGACGCACCTGACAGCGCTGCCACCTATACGGCGGCGGAGCGTGCACGTTGAGGAACCACAGGAGACCAATGTGCAGGGGCTGCGTTCGGTCGTCGGCGATTATGCATCGTATTCATTGCGTCGGTCGTTGATGTGTCGGGTCGTAACAAAGAGACCAAGATAAGATAACAAAGAAGAAGAAGAAGGAGAGAAATTAGTCAGCAAATGAATATCCTCTAAACTTTCTTTTTGGACTCACCGCCTCATTACTCTGCGCATACGCGCTCAACTCCGCGACGTTCAATGCAGGGGGCAACGCGCCTGCGCCCGCCCCACTTCCCACACTCCGCCTCAAACTGCCGCTTCCATTCCCACTCGCCCTGCTCCCCGACGCCGCGCGCCTCAAACTCGACGCGTCTTCAGCAAGGCGCCGCAGACTGGGCGTGCGCGCACGGAGCGCAAAGAGGTCGGATTCTTGCGTTGGGATGGGAAGTGCGGGCAGCGGGTGCTCGTCGCTGCTTTTGCTCTTGTCGCTTTTTTCTCCACGCTCTTCTTCTCTGCGCTCTTGGTTGAAGACGAGCTGGACGACGACGACGAGTCCTTCGGCGACCCCCCTGCACCCGCACGTGTAGGCGTGCGCTCCTTCCACAGCGCGACGATATTGCGCACGCTCGTGAGCGGGGAACGCGGGCTGCCTTGCGCGGGGCGGCGCAGCGAGGCGGGGGGGTGTGCGCGGTGGTGCCGGATTGGGATTGGGTGTGAGTAGGCGTAGTGCGAGTAGTCGGCGTAGTGTGTGTTTGAGTAGTCATTGTATGTGTCGTAGTCCCCGCCTGCGAATGCGAGTAGCTGTAGGTCCCACTCGGCGTGAACGTATCCGTCCTCGTGAACGTCTCGCTTCGCGTAAATCCCGTACTCGGAGTCGCGCTCGTGTACCCCGACGGGCTGGTCCTCCCGCTGCTGATGGGGGGCTGTGACAGCAGCGTGCTCATCGACGGACGCGTGCGCCCGGGGCTGAGTGGGTCGTGGTAGGCGGCGAAGTGACACGCGCGCCCTTGGTGGCGACGCGGGTCTGGAACCAAAGTACTGTGGAACCCCTGCGCGTACGAATCCGATGCGACCGATTGGGCAGGCGTGAAGAACCCCGGTGCGGACTGGACGCAGCGCGGCTGTGCGTCGGGGTGCTAGCACGTACTGGCGCTGCTTCAAAAACTGCTATGAGCTCAGTGGCGCGACCGGGGGGGGCAATCCTGGCTCGGTGGACGCGCGCGAGTGCATTGACGGAGACGCGGGAAAGGGTAATGCTGAACGGCGCACGGCGGTGGAGGAAGGACGCGAGGAAGCTTCCTCTGTGCGTTCTGTGATTCTGCTAAGACGGGTGGCGGGGTGCTGTTGCGGTGGAGGCGAGCCTGCAAACGAGGGAAGGGAAACAAAAGAGGGAGAACCTGTGTAGGATGAAGACCACTGGGAGACGGTATTCTGGGTATCATCGATTTCATCGTCGAGGTCGTTCAACGACGCCTCGACTTCTTCCAAAGAATTGCTGTCGGTGTACGAGTCTGGCGATGGAGGCCGGTCTAAGCAACAGTTAGCTTGTATTCAGGAGGATATACGCGTGCTTACCAGTAAAATTAGCAGTGCCGATCTCATACGGATCGTCTGTGCTGCTCATCGCAGTCGACGGTGAGCACAAGTCGGAGAGAGAGAGCAAACAACACCACGTGACCCTGTCGCGTCAACACGAACAAACATCATGTAAGCAGGGCTCCTCTTTCGCGACAACTCGTTTCCTCGTAGACCGGTGACCGATCTGTCTACGGGACAAACTGTCGGTAGACAGACCGGTCGATCTGGTCTTAAATTTGAATGACAAGCGGCGGCACCGCCACAACGCGTCATTCTGTGCGTGAAAGTCACGTTTGATGCCCCGGACTTTGCCGAAGGCACCCCAAAACGCATGTTCTGAGGTTTCCAAGATTGATTAGACTGAGATAGTGTCTGAAGCTGGAATAATATACATCATGTTGATCATGGTAATTTTATTTGAGGCTTTATCCCGGGATACTGGTGAAATATCGATGTAACTATGTGAAATACTGGGTAGAAGCATCTGGAATTGGCTGAAAAAGTTCGACAAAATTTTTACCGGTAGAAAATGCCTCGTATATCTTTCCAGGCCTTGTAATCATGTTGAAATCCCATAAATTGCGTTCTGTGCATGGATTTTGGGGTGCCTTCGGCAAAGTCCGGGGCATCAAACGTGACTTTCACGCACAGAATGACGCGTTGTGGCGGTGCCGCCGCTTGTCATTCAAATTTAAGACCAGATCGACCGGTCTGTCTACCGACAGTTTGTCCCGTAGACAGATCGGTCACCGGTCTAGTTTCCTCGAAAATCCACCGCAAGACCTCGTTGATCTGTGGCTCTTTTTCATATCTGCATCCCTTTACCTCTCGTTCTCCACTAAATATGCTATGTAATCCCACTTCTCATCCACTTGCGACCGCCAACTGCCGCCCGCGTTTTTCCAACGACGATGAGACCGTCTCTCCATTGCGAACAATATCTCCGACCGCGTTATTCTAACCTGGCCTCGTTTGCGTGGTGGTTTGTTTAATATGACGGGGTGAGTGTACTTTCCCTCCTGTTTCCCTTATCTTTCTTTTGAGTCTACAGCGCGTTAGAGTGCGTTCTTCCTTCGGAATGGAGCGGAGGATACTTGACGCGATGATCCCATGCACGCCAACTGGTTGCAACGGGATGCGCGAGCGGCGTAGACCCGTAAACCCTTACGCTGGATGTACTGGCACCTAATTTAATCAGTTGCTCACCGATAGATGACACCAGTCGTCGCTCCAGTGCGGTACCAGGTCTGCGGGACGTGACCCTGCCGTGGCCAGTGTAAGAACCTCTGTCTTGACGAGATCAAGCAAAGAAAATGTGAGGTTATTCAGCTACAGTTCCGAAACAAATATACTGCTATAGCTATGGTCCTACTATCACTACCTGAATGACTATCACTCCGATTGCAGGACCACGCCAGTATAATTCCTCCTCCTCCTCTTCGCCGTATTCTCCGCATGTGCACCATTCTCGCGTAGAATTTGGACGATCTTTTTCCCTGCGTCTGATTTACGCTCATCTGAATTGGCGAGCCAAGACGCGACTTCCAACGCGCTGCCGTATGGTCCACCCCTTGCATTAAGATCAGCACCCTTCTCGATGAGGAGACGGACAGTCTCTGGGTGGCCGCATAGACACGCGACTTGCAACGCGCTGCCGTATCTTCCACCACCGACATTAACATCAGCGCCCTTTTCGATGAGGAGACGGACAGTCTCCGGGTGGCCACATAGACACGCGACTTGCAACGCGCTGCCGTAACTTCCACCGCCAACATTAACATCAGCGCCGTTCTCGAGGAGGAGGTGGATGATCTCGGTCTCGCCCCATCTGGATGCGGCTTGCAACGCGCTGCCATATTCTCCACCTGCTGCATTAGCATCTGCACCCTTCTCAAGGAGGAGACAGACAGTCTCTATGTGGCCTTCAGTGGATGCGACATACAGCGCGTTACCATATTCTCCCCCCGCTGCGTTAACATCAGCACCATGTTTGAGGAGGAGATCGACGGTCTGTATGTGGTTTGCATGGGACGCCGCTTCCAATGCGCTGCCATACTCTCCACCGGCCGCATTAACTTCGGCGCCGTTCTCAAGGAGGAGATCAACGATCTCTGTGTGGCCCTTAGAAGTTGCAATGTACAATGCACTGCCATATTTTCCACCGGCCGCATTAACTTCGGCGCCGTTCTCAAGGAGGAGATGGACAATCTTTGTGTGACCCCATCGGCATGCGGCTTTCAACACGCTGCCGTATTCTCCATCCGCTGTGTTGACATCGGCGCCGTTCTCAAGGAGAAGACGGACAGTCTCTGGGTGACCGCCTAGAGACGCGACTTGCAACGCGCTGTTGTATCTTCCACCCCTTCCGTTAACATCGGCGCCGTTCTCAAGGAGGAGACGGATAATGTCGGTGTGACCCCCCATGGATGCGGCTTGCAACGCGCTGCCGTATCGTCCACCCCTTGCATTAACATGGGCGCCCTTCTCGAGGAGGAAACAGATAACCCCTGTGTGACCCCCCCTGGATGCGGCTTGCAGCGCGCTGCCATCTTCTCCGCTTGCAGCGTTGACATTGGCACCTCTGTTGAGGAGGAGACGCACCATTTCTATAAGGCCACGGCCGGACGCAGCGGACAAGACACTGCCGTCTTCTCTACTCGCTGCATTAACATCAGCACCATGCTTGAGGAGGAGATCGACAATTTCTGTGTGGTCTTTGCTGGATGCCAGCTGCAACGCGGGTTCACAGTTGGGATTGGCACCGCTTTCGAGAAGAAGGCAGACACCCTCAGTGTAACCCCACTGAGAACACAAAGACAATGGCTGCAAGATTTTGGGATACCTCCAGCTGCGCAGATGGAAAACCTTGTTGAAAGCGTCATATTGACTGCTTCCACTTTGCAGAAGACGCATTGCCAAGGATGACAAGAGTGCTGGGTCATCGCATTTACAAAGGTGGTAATACCAATTTGATGCCGCATATAATGAGAGTGGATACTGTTGTAGTGGATTCCTGGGGAGGGTATGGTCGGCGAAGTGAAGGAGATAGCCGAGACATGTTTGTGCGAGGAATCTGTGTGATGGTCCTGCCCGGAGATCATATGCCATATACTCTTGGGTGAATGTATCTGACGTGAGATAGTCTGCAACAGATGCATGTGCGAGCCCCACGAATCTCCAAATTCCAACAGTAACCATTCCTTCCAGCATTTTGCACACCCTGTCTGTGTTCTCGCCCCGTCTGATTGGGTCATACACAAACTCCGCATTTGGGTTAGAAAAGTTGAATGCAAGGGCATCCTCGAGCTGCAGCAACGTAACTGGCTTATGGGAGAAGCAGAGCCATCGAAGAACCGTTAATACATAGACCACAGCAGTGGGGTGAATTCGTTTCAAGAAGCGAGAGTAGACTCTAAATAAGGTATTCGGGAGACTCGTCAATATTGCGTCCAGATCTGGATTGAAGGAGTCGCGCAATTCAATCAGGAGACAAGCGGCTAAGCGAAACCTAAGTAGAAGCCATTAAATGGGCTCAAGCGAGTAAGGGCGGAGCGGCTCACATTCCGTTGCTCTTTATTACAAGTTTCGCCGCAATCTCCTCTGCGCGATGTTTCAGATGTGATAGCTTTTGAAGCTCGCTGTCAATGAATCGCGTAATATCGTCCTCGGTGGTAGCTGGCGAGAGGACCACAAGTGAGGCCTCTTCGAACACCTTTGAGTTTGTGAATATTTCACGAGGCTGGCTCGTGAACAAGAGGTGCAGGGACCGTTTGGTCGTCCAATCCTGAAGGCGCGAGATGAATTCGACAAGACGATCAGTCTCGCTACACTCATCGAGTGCATCAAGAATCATGTATGTGTGCTCAAATTCCAAGAGCAATTCATTGAGGACCCCAAGAAGACTTTCGTAGGTTGGAAAAGTCTGGCCATGGGATAATTGGTAGAGCCGGTCAAGAGCCGAATAGGGATTGAGGGACTGGGCAGAAAGCTGTAAGATAACGGCCTGCAGCATATTCTTCACACGCTGGCTCTGTTCGTCCCTGAAGTCGAAGTAGAAATATGCTACAGCGGTTTCCCGAACGTGATTGTTGAACAGCTTTCTGATCACTATTGAGCTGTATGCGAGTGTTAGCTGGAAATTTGTATCTCGTGGCGGATAAGTGTCACCTCAGCACGCTTTTCCCGGTACCGGCTACGACAAATTAGACATCGGACTGGAAGAAATCAGACGAACTTACAATTTCCTCTGATCCACAAACATCCTGGCTTGTCCTTCCATTTACGGAACTGAGGACCACCGAAGAACCACCTTCCAGTGCCTTTGTGATGGAGCTCCTGTGTGTCGTCTTGTTTCTTCTTCATATCGGGAGGGTACTGAAGCCACTTCTCAAGCTTTTGCTGGAATCTAAAAGTAAATCGGCTTCAACGAATTCAACGCGCAAGATATAACTGACACTGAGACTTGGACCCGAACGGTTCTCTTCTCAATTCCAGTACTAATGTTCTTGATTTGAACGGCGCTGTCCTCAATTCGAGCAGTTGTGCCCGCGATTTGAACGGTCATTCCTTCAACTCGAACAGTCGTGTCTGAGGTTTGAACGGTGCTTTCTTCAATCCGAGCAACCCTGTCTGCGGTTTGACCGGTTCTCTCTTCAATTTGAGCCGTCGTCTTTGCGATTTGAACAACACCGTCGTTAATTCGAGCACTAATGTTTGCAATTTGAACAGTCTTCCCCTCAGTTCGAGCGGCGGAGAATAACTGACAGTTGTGGTGACTTGTCCAACATAGAGGGTATCACGGTACTCACTGTAAATTGGGTGTAGCACTCGTTCCTATACTCATCCAGCCGTTTGATTTCTGCCTCTATTTCGCTACGTTTCCACCAAGATTTAAATGTGTCGACACCCGAGACTTTCGAGGTGCGCTGGGGAGAAGCCTGTCTCTGGCACTTGTCTTGAATATGTCGCAAATAGCTGGGGAAAGGGATGTTAAAGTTGATGTTCTCATAATGAGAAGAATTCACCTCTTGAGGTTCTCAAGTGCACTTAACAACTCAGGTGATGGCTCCTTGTACTCATGTGCTTCGGTAAGCTTGGTGAGCCCGTTAAGGGTGCTTACCACGTCGTCTCTGAGTTTGGAGAGCCGCTCTTTGTTCTCGCCGACCTGGGCTACACTCAGTACTAGATGATATACAAACTGCGAATCACACCTTGTCTATCGAGTTTTTGATGTTTTGAACCAGCTCGACGAGGTCTTTGACGAAGCTTCCGAGTGTAATACCGGCCAATAAGGGATCCATAAGATGTTTGGAATGGGGAATCTCAGCGTTAGTTCAACTTACCGCTCATTAACAGCTTTAAGTTGTCAGCCATGCCGAAATTCGCACAGGTTAATTTTGGATCAGACGAGAAGATGCACACGAGGGGTGGGCCAAGAAAAAAACTCTAAGACCCGAATCCAAGTTGGATGCTTTTGAAAAAAAAAGTCACCACACATCTAAATGTTGTCAGACGTTCAAGAATCCTACTCCGAAGTCCGGACTCCGAACCGCGAAAAGAAATAGGTGCATGGGCGGAAAGGGAGGGGCGAGTGAAGGAAGCGGAGATGAATCAACAGTGTTGACTAAAGTCCTAAATGGTGCGAGCCGCCCCGCTTCCCTTGTCAAGCAGCTCAAGCTCAGGCTTTAGGATTTGCCAAAAAGAAACAGTCAATGGCGCAACACGTGGCAGTGTTGCGGATCATACCGACTCGAAGTCTCTCTCAACGAAGACCAACCCATTTCATTATAAGTAAACATTGCGAGCGCATCGCCGAGTCGCCAATGACATGAGACCGGTTTCAAACTGTAGTGGCTCACACCCTTCAAGTAAAATATTGCATTATCTCATCTACAATACATACAGCCGATCTTGGAAATAGAGTTTTGGATAGGACTTGGAATAGGCGGATAGTGGTGTGCAGTGTGCTTCGGACCTGATTGAAGGAATTGATTGTTGGATGAAGTGCGTCCTCGCTGGAAAAGAGGAGCTTGATGGTATCTTGTAGTAATGAGACAAATCTAGTCCTGATAGAAGGATACCAGAGGGCAGAAGTGCAACGGAGTGAATGATTCGCTAGTGGAACGACGTGGGAAACGCGAGAACTCGTCCTTGCGACCCGAGGTATTGGAGCCAAGAATCGGCTGCGAGCGGGACGGAGGCAGACCAGGCAATGTCCGTGGCATGGGGTCGAGCCGAGGCGCAAACGAGCTCGCGGAAGGGGCAGAACTGCGCCGAGCGATAGACGAGGCCGCGGCCATCTGGCGGATCGTTTGGGAGCTTGAAGAAGGTAAACTGGACTTCGAAGCCGGCGGGGCGGTGCGCCGGGGTGCAGGCGTACTCGTGGAAGGCGTCGAGCCGCGTCGGCCGATAGGAGTCGCCTGGTGGACGTGGCTTGACACAGGCTTGGTCCGACGATGGTTCGCGCTAGGATTTGAGGGTCCAGCTACGTTCACCGTCCTCTGGATCTTCAAAGACGAGGTTTGTAAGGGAATACTTAATAATACATGGACGTCAAGCACGAACAGATGGTTGCTCCGCAGTCCCGTCAGAACAGAGGGTAATAAAATGAACGAGCACTGTATTTTGGTTAGACGGGAGTAAACCAGGAGCGATATACGGGGACAAACCGCGTGAAATCTCTGTCTCCAGTTTTGCTTTCTTTCCAGGCCGGCCGGCTTCGACGGCATCCTGGATATCGCCACTATAACGGTCCGTTCATCGAGGTTATGATTATAGAGGGCGCGAGATGGCACTCACGACGGGAGCACTGCTTCAGCGCCCTCAATGAGGGGACCGAAGACGTCGGCGAACCACTGGACCAGATCAGCAGGCTTAAGCGACTGTTGGAGCGAAGCAACAAGGAAAAGAAAGAATTGGGAGTAAATAGCAGGAGTTTCGTGGGGAGGAAGGGGAGATTTAGCTTGGAGGAGCAATAATTTATAGGTCCGCTGGGTAAAGAGATTTTGGCTTATCAACTATGTACCGCGGATAAGTCCCTTCGCAGTCTTCAAAATAAACGAGCGCGTACATCGTACACGCGAGAAGATGGATTGTGGCCCGTCATGTAATCAAAATAGCAGGTCGCCAAGGCGAGTTTACCAGTGCGAGTAAGATTCTCAAGGTCGTCGTCCGTAGCAGTTTTGACAGCCATCCAGACATCCTTGGAGATCCATTCTTGATTGAGGCTGAATGGTAACTTGTTGATGCGCGCGCCAATAGCGTCGACAATGAGTTGAGGAGGAGTGGACGACATTGTAGAGACTTGGCGAGTATGGTGGGCTCGAGCGTAGCGTGGTAGGGGCGAGCGAGGGCGAGGCTGTTTAAAATTGTGACGTTATCGAAATATGATGTTCCCACAGTCCTTTCAGGCACTTGGACCGGGAGTCGACCTGAAAAATATGACTATCAGGCAACGTTTAAGTTGGCGCTTAACGTTCCTGACAATTTTTGCTCGGGCGTTTCAATGAAACGAGCAAGGTCATACATTGTTGACACTAAGTCGTGGTATTTAAATTATACAGTGGGTAAGATCCGTGAAAAAAAAGTCTTGTCACACATGCGAGGACATGGATCCATTGTCTTTTATCGGAAACCATGCTGTCGAGTCTATGCGACATGGAATCCCGTTTTCTCCTGAGATACTAGCGTTCCCTGGTCTGATTGTGGTGGTGTATACGAGCCAGGGCTCGCCTGCATTGATGGAGGAGAGGCAGGTGTATACGAGGCAGGAGTATACGAGCCAGGGCTTGCTTGCATTGATGGAGGAGAGGCAGGAGTATACGACCCAGGACTGGACTCGTGTGGCTGCGGATGAGCGTACTGTACATGTTGCATTGGCGGAGTGCCCTGCGCTGGATACATCTGCGGTTGGCCGTAAGGCATCGACTGCCCGGGCTCCGCAACATAATATCCAGCTTGAGTAACCTGGGGCGGCGCGGCGTAGACGTACTGCGGCTGAGGTGTCCAGTACTGCTGCTGTGGCAGAGGTTCTCCTGGTTTGAATTGTTTAGTGAGAATACGAGTGTCACGGCGAAAGAACACGAACCGACGCCACCAAGATTCCACCACACTTTCTTGACCGACATAAAGAGGACGATAAATAAGATCGTGATGCTGAATCCTGTGATGAGGAGGTTGCTCGCGAGGCTCGCGCCTTCGAAGACGGCGACACTGGCGGAGTTTGGAATACCAACCGGGGAAAACACGATCGTGAAGATCATGAGGAACAGGCCGAGAATGGAATAGAGGGGGACAACGGCGTATAACATCAGGTTTGTGATCTGAGGCCGCGTGAGTACGTGCAGCGTCAGAAAATGAGAGGGGAAATCAGGCACCTTGTCTGACATCCCAGCCTTCCTCCACGAACGCCACAACAACAACGTCGTGACGGCCACATCAACGGCCGTGAGGACCGCGAAGGCGTTGAACGCGTAGTACAGTTGTAGACGCACATTATCCCGTTGCTGAAGGAGATCTTCGAACTCGATCAAGAAATCTGTCTGGGTCAACTTCACATTGGTGTCCATATTGTACGCTTCGGTTGCAGTGCCAAATATAAATGTGAGGGTGGCGAGGGTAGCATGTAACGCGATGAGCGCTGGGTGATGGCCGCCAAATTTTCCATCCGTCGCTGCGCGCAACTGGGTCTCCCGGTTCCACAGGACGGCGATGAGAACAAGGAACTGAAGCACGACCGCCCAGTCGTAAAAGAGATCGCCGACGAAACCGAGAGTTGGTAGCAGCAGAATTGGCAGCTCACTCTCTCTCGAGTCCGCATCCAGGGCCGGGATGTTCTCGAGGATGATCTCCGCGATATACGCGGCATTTGACAAGGAGAAGAAACTGATTGTGGGGAGTAAGAAGGCATAAGAAGCGCGATGACCCCGTGAAGTGAGCAACGCGACGAAATTCCAGATGGACATGACGCCATAGAGCAAGGCAAAGATGCAAAGCAATGCGAATAGTCCCTGGAATCAAAGTGAGAAGAATAACATAGAATCTGCAACACGCTTACTTACTGCAGTCAGTGGATCTGGATGGAATCCATCTTCGTTGTCGAAGTCGTCGAACTGACAAGCCGCGGGCAGAAACAGGCAGGAAAGAACGAAAGACAAGACAAAAAACATCCTCAGTTGAGGAGTTTGGGTCGCCAGGGGCGCGTAAACAGGATGGATGAGGCCTTTATAGAGCTGTTATATAAAAAAACCAGTGCCGACGATCGAGATTGATAGCAGTGGCTCCTCCTAGACAGATGAGTGACAGATGGCTACCAGGGAAAGTTCAAAGAGAGTTCGCCTAGCACCCAAGATGGACGGCATATGCTGTTGAATTGCGACATGCGTCAAACGGGTATCGAGGTACGTTGAGGAATGTTTTTTTGGAGTGATAGCAGTAGCGAACAAGGTGAGAGAGTGTGAATCGGCTAACGCCGCATTAATAGAGACTTTCAACGGCTCCCGGCAGCGTAGGGTCATTTGACAACGGCGATTTGCCCAAACGCCGCGGCACATACAGTACACCACAAATATTCGAAATGCGACAGACAAGACTCGGACGGCGCTTTTCAAATTAGGTCTTGTACAAATGCTCGGGGAAAAAGCAAAGAGTCCAAAAGAAAGAGCTTTGATGGCGCAACAGTGGCAGTGCTTCGGATCAGCTCTCGAAAATTGAAATCGGTGATGCATGACTAGCTCGGTCGCAATGCTGAATATTCAACAATTAATTGTGGTGAGAGAGCAAGCCCGAAATTTAAGTCTGCGTCCATATCTCTGCTACTTGACTCGCAATTGAGACTTCGAGTCAAAGTGCTCCAGCGCACCGGATTGCAGCAACAGTGAGCTGAAGAGTTCTTTGCCAAGCGAACTTCTTCCATTCCTTCCGAAGTTCGTACTTCCATTGCCCCAAAGCGGAGACCCTGCGCCCACGAAGCCAGAGGTAAAGCAATGGAACGCTAGTTTCTCCTAGACAGACGTTACAACAATATTAGTGCTCGTGTAAACAGAAAATTTCGCATTGTTGGTTTAACTTGCATGTCCTTGACAATGTACTGTAGCATTTTATTCAGTTCGTACGTCACGCGTCACAGGGCTTGAAAAATACGAAAATTTTCGTACGTGTCACGGGTCACTGGGGTCGAGTACGAAACCCGCCAGAATGTCACGAAATCGCTGAAAATCGCCCAAAAAATCGAAATTTCGGCTTACCGGTTGCGCGCACCTGTTTTCTTGGCCACGACGTGCCATTTTCGGCACAGGGGGTTCCGATTTCAGCGGTTTAGACAATTCTAAGCTTTTTTACAGTATCCACGCTTGTACATGCTATTTAGAATTTTGCTGGCGCTTTTCAACGAAGGTACGAAATTTGGGGGATGTCACGGTCTCCTGAGGCCAAGTACGAAAACTGACTTTCGTACTTTTGGGTCACAGGTCACAGGCCGGTACGAACTGAATAAAATGCTACAGTAACCCTTACTTGATCTGAAAATAGGCATGGATTCTTCACCCGTGTCAATTCTGGTCACTTCGCACCCCCAAAGTCGAAATGAATGGATTGAAGCCTTTTCGTGTTAGATACGCGTACACATTGGGATGAAAATGAAATAAGTGGGATTCGTCTATCGTATTCCTAAATGTGGATCAACTCCTCTGGATCAGTGCTAGCAGTACACAACGAAAGGTTTCGCGCTGGTGACGAAAATAAACAGGCCAGTAATATCATCCAATGCAATTGTCCGTAGCGATCCATTCAGATCTAGGGAGAGGTTCAGAAGACTGGAAGTAATTCCGTTTTTCTCCAGCTCAATGAGGCTCCAGGAACCGGATCCTTCGTTCTGGCGTAAAATGAATGACATGCGCCCCGAAGGAACGGTTTTAGCCATGCTAAAACAAAAATCGGCATCTCCACACTCCATTTTTTTGAATATTAATCCGACAGGCACCGGCAGTGCCCCTTGAGTAGAATTGCAGCGTCTCAAAGTGTGAACCTTTCGGGAAGCGTAGTTCAGAATTAGCTGGTCGAGCTGTAGGTGTTCCGGCGGCTTGTTGGATAATGATGTAGACTCGCGATGGCTTGTGAACCTAAATTGCTAAAGGATAGGTCTGCGATAAACGCATAAAATACGATGGTCACCGTGTTTTCGACGTGATTTCAGGCTTGAATGACAAAATAAAGAGTGGAACGCATCTCGACGTGTCAGCTAGCCTAAACTTGAAGGGAAGAAAGAAAAAAGGTTTGTGGCTTAGGGGACATCAAAAAGACCTGGGAAAAAATCCAGACGTACCTTGAATGGTTTAAAGTAGGTCCTGGACGCATTATAAAAAGAATAAAGTTGAAAAACAAACTCAAATCGAGGAAATTCAATTCTCGCCGTGTTTTCGAGGTACAACCAGTGAGTCCTTGGGGGGGAAACACGTGATTGACGCGTCGGAGCAGCTTGCGGGACCGAGAAATATTATTTAGGGCACCAAAAAGAGTGGAAAAAATTCAGACGCACCTGGGATGATTTAGAGTAGATGGGTTGAGGGACGCGTAAAATTGGGTCAAGTGCGTTGACTAGCACGAAAAAACTTGGAATCTGCGCGCAATCAACGTGTGCTTGTGGTCAAATACCACCATACTGCTCGTGGGAACGCGAAATAGCTTCAACCCAAAGTCGGTGTGGTTATGTAGTTCGCGGGGTATCCACATGTACAAAACTAAATTTTGATGACGTTGGCTGTCTTTGAAATGCAGATTGTGAGCTCGCTTGTGGGACGTCAATATATAGTGTCAAAGACATCGCCGCGCAGCACCTTTCAACAAATTCCACGTGCCTGCCAGCAACCTTTTTTCTGGGAGAAACAGGTGAGCTTGTGCCTAAAAATGCCATCAAAATTCACAGCGACGAGAGGTCTTACCAGGCGCGGTGTGACCGTTCGCGGGAAGTCGATATGTTGTGTCAACATTGTTGGTACCGGTACGCGGTGCCTCCGCGGTATGCTAGACTCGCAGGCCATTTAATTTCATGCTATATTGCACTTGTGCGGGATACGCCTGCCGGCAGCCTTTTTCTGCGAAGAAAAAGGAGATTTGAGCGTGAAAATGACGTCGAAGTCATAATTGGAACGAGTGCATAAGTACCAGACCTTTTAGGCCGCTCGCGGGAAGTCGATATGTCATGTCAACGCTATTGGCGGCACCATTGTCACCTGGGAATAACGCGTGAGAATTGCAAAGTTATTGGTATGTGCAAGAAAAGCAGTTCCTTAACATGGACATAATCCAGTCAAAAAATCATTTTTTTTTGGCCTGGTAGACTCGGAGGTGCTTGAAATCAAATTTTGTTTTCGCAGGTTCCTAATTGGGACCACTACGCCTGCGTCCAAATTAGGAAGGTTTGACTTTTCGTCACCGGCAGGCCAATTCTTTGAAGAAATAAATTTCTTTTAGTGTAGCATGAATGTCTTCCATGTATTTCAAATTATTCCCGCGAAGGCCGGTAACATTACAATGTATGCAAGGGGCTGTGTACATTTTACAGTTGATATACGCGCTCTCCACATATCCACGGCCTGGGGACACTGGCCCAGAAGAAGTTACGTACACTGTTTATACAGTGATTCAATAAACTTGAACACATATCCAGTGCTTCTTTCCATGCGAAAGACATCTAATACATGAATGAATCGGTTCAACTTCTACATTGCACTGCAATGAGGTCCGCTATCAGTTCCTAAATTTCCCATATTCCGTACATCAATGCAATACACGTCTAACAAGGTTCTGGGTTTCCAGGAACCCCACAAGGCTTGTAATTAGCGAAATGAGCGCTTCCAATAATTCCGGTATCCGAAGTCCCGCAAAGCTACTGTACGTATTTTGATCAGGCATAACTGTCACTGACAATGATATTGTCTCATTATGCACCTTGGTGGTGCACTAGCTTCCCACATCGGCTCCAGGGTGATATTCTTGTGAAATCGTGTTTCTGGCTTTTGGTCTATTTGCCCTCCGTTGTAAAGGTATGTGCTCCGTAAATACTCTGCATAATAAAATTACATTTGCAAATGAAGCTGGACAGTGTAGCTCGACCCAGAGCCAGTTCTTTGATGTGAAACTTCAACATGTCCGCTTGCGGACTCTCGTCACCCAAATACGATCAACGGGGAAGTTCCATTTCGCTATGACTCTGCGAAACATTTTCCCACGTCGCGGGCGGCTCAGATGTATATAAACTGGAACACTCAAGAAATTCAGCACTTCAGCTTTTCCCCCCTCCTTCCTCCCATCCCGGGCCTCTCAGAAGTCCTTCACCCGTCGGCATCTGCGGAATCACTACCCACTGTTATTCAGTATGATATCAAACTCTTAAATGACCTCTACATTTCCTCGACGACGACTTGGACCCTCACCGGTACCATCTCCCCAATATAGCGCCGGGTTCCCACGCCTCCTCTGTTCATCTACCACCACCTACAAGTTCACGCTCCGGCCACACAAGGTAAGCGCGTTCAATTTTCTGCTTTGACTTCACTTACTTGCATATCCTTGATGTTTCAGCCTCTTCTGCGTCCGTTGGCCCTGCTGAAAGGTCCCAGTTTGTGTTGCTGCCTGACCCTCTTTTAATGTGCCAACTCATTGTTTCTGGTTGGAAGAGTATTATCTGCCCTGAGAGGTCTCATTCTATTGGCTTGCTTGATCTCTTGGCCAAAATTTCAAAGTCCCTTCAGGTTCGTGACTGGCTGTCTCAAAGTTTGCTTCAATCCAACCACACTCTCGGACTTTGTAATTATCCAACCCCTGCATTCTTTCTAACCCTGTTGAATCTCTTTAATTGGCCCAGTGTACTTTTGGGTTTTTTTGGGTGCGCCGTCCTCTTCACGTCCTTTATTGAATCCTGACTGATTTTGGATTGATTCTAGGACTTAAAATGTTTATTGTATCATTTTTGACTTCAATTACTGAGCATGGTCCTGAGTTTATGGCCAGGGTTTTTTGGGTCTTGAATTGCCCTCTATTTCACGGGTCTGACTTTGCCAGGGAAATACTTACCTGCCCAGTAAACTATGTGTTGAATTTTTCGCATCCATTATCCTTCTGACCTCTTTACAGGGTTCTCATGAGATTCATTAAATTGACTTCGCATTTGATCTTCTGAAGGATGGTTTGAACTTTATTCAGCGCAACGAAGTCAGCGAGTTGTAGTTGAAATGCTGACTTGGTCATTTTTCGGTATGTCTTCGTCCTCGTGTCCTTCATTGTCACCAAATCCTTACTGGCCTTCGATTCCAGGACTTAAATACGAGCTTCCGTCCCTTTAATTGCCCTTCATTTCTTCAATTCATGGTACTGTGTTGGCCAGGATCCATTTCCGTACTTCTCTGCTTGAAGTTGTTACTTTCAAAACCAGTAACCCTTGCTCGAGTACCTGTCTTACTGGCAAACTTTTTCATTCTTCTATTATCCCTGCTAACCTCGGTTTCAATTCCACTAGGACTTGAACTTCATTCAGCGCAAGGAGGTCAGTCAGCTTTATTTGTGGCTTTCGGATTTACTGACTTGACTTGTCAGTCACAGTTGCATTGCGGCACGCTTTCATTCGGTTCATATTACTGGACTTGGGCTTCAAATTGCACCCACGGGTGTACCTAGGTACGCTTTGGTCTATAATATTTCACTATCGCCCTCAGATTTACTGACCTCGCTCTTCAGGTTGCAATTGGTCGCACTTATTGCGTACTTGGTTTCCACTCAATCCATACGCCGAAGCTAATTATTTCAGTCGAACTGGGATGCGCGTACACACGCACTCTGCACCTAAGTTCTTATTTTTCTTCGTGCGATCGTCAAATAGCCTTCACCCTATGTTCTTTGCTGACTGTACAATAACCCGAAGGACCGAGATTATGGCCATCTAACTTGAACTTCCGGCACGTCTTCGCATTTAGCCACTTCATGCACTGACGCAACCTTGTTTAGTATTGAGACGTCGATATGATTGTTCAATAGATCCAGAACTAATTTTCGTTAGATATTTCCTGATATTCCAGTCACGGCCGCGGTCTGATTTGAGGTACGTCTTCGCATTCAATCTGCGAGGGATTATTGTCAACTGATATTTCGATGCTTGCGTAGACATCGCCTTTGCTTGACTGACTTGCTGAACTCGGTCTGCCAGGAATGAGCCTCGAGTAGACCTTGCGAGACAGAGCTGAAGTATGCCCATGTTAACTCAAAGTACGCACACCAGGTCTATCATGTTTCATTTATGAGTGATCTCTCGTCATGCACTTTTCGACCAGCAGCCAACTGAGCTCAAGAATGGTGAGCATGCAGCTCGTATCAAGGCCATCCACATATACTGACTTTGTCGATCAGAGTCCTCGAGTATAGCTAGCCAACCTGTGCCCGCTCGAGGTAAGTAAGTACATCACTCTTCTATTATTTTATTTTATTCCATTCATCTGAATGTTCATTAGTTTCTACGAGGCTCAGCTCAGCCACCTTCGTCATGGAGCAACAACCTCAACGTGAGCCGTATTCATTCTCACGCAAGACTGATTCTGACTTTAGCTAAAAGTTGAACACGTCGTTGACCCACGGCAACCAACAACCATCGAATCTCGGGACGGTGAGTTTCTACTTGTAAAGCCATGCTGATACCTCGAACTCGCACTGGATGGTTTGAAAAACAAGAATGGTAACTGAGGTGAGTCTTCAAGTTGATTATTATTTCATTTCAAAGCACACACGCGTCGAGTCATTTATGACCCGACTCCGTGTTCGTTGATTTTACACACACCAATCCCCTTCCTTTCGAGTTAGATACCTTCTCACTAATTGAATCCCCAGCTCCCAATAATTTTCAAGACCAAGAACCTTTCACAGTCGATTTTAAACTCAACTGCAGTAGTATGTGAGTCTTCATTTCCTCTCTAGCGTATGGCTTGTTCTGAATCTTGTCTCAGATAGCAGTCGTCAAACGGGCGAGTTAGTAACTAACAAATTACTGTACTTACAAGTCTTTTTGAGTCAAGCCCGAACTGCGGTAAGCGCGGTCTTTTTCATCACTCAGCTTCTGAGCGCTGACTTGTTTCAAGTTACATATACTTCAAGCTGCCGCGCGTAACGACGTCGAATCGAGTCTCGGCTTATTTGAAGTCCAGCTCCGATTCAGCCTCACAGTAAGTTTGGGACTTGATTCTATAACCTGGCCCTATTGAAGCGCTTCATTTCAAAGCCTCCGTCGCTCCTTTCATTCAATCAAACGCGCTTCCATTTCGAGTGCAAGTACGCCCAAGTTCCCTTATTCTCATTGATTCAATTCCCGGTGCAAAGGTATTCCATTAATTTTATGTTTATCTACAATGTACATACGGAGCGCGAATTCCGACGCGCGGAGACAGCGCACCGCTGGCGGGACTGCACATACCTGTGCACCTCGAGAGTCCAAGCGCGCGAGTCTACGATTGGAGTGCACGCAGACTCTGCGGGATTCTCCGCGCAGGCCTGCAGATGCATTGCGCGTTGCGGGCACTCGGAGCTCGCAGTCTCCACCTGCGGGGTCCGAACGCGGCGAGGATCCATGCGCGCACACCAGGAATCCCGCGGCGTGATGCCGCGGGACGGGTACCGCAGACACACAAGGACGCTGCGGGTCGGGTGCATTGCAGCCCGCGCCGGCTGCCCACCGCGTGTGCACAACGTTGAGGACGGCACGCAATCCCGCGATGGGATGGGATGCAGCGCGCGCGCCGGGATCCCACGCAGCCAGTCGGGGATCCCGCACATAGAGGACTCTGCTCACGGGGAGAATGCGAGAAGAGAGGGGGAGGGAGAAGAAATGCAATAAAAGGAAGGAGGTGCGTACCTTTCGCGCCGTATACGTCCCCGTCCACCCCGTCGTCGGCGTAAAGGTCCTCGTCCACCTACTCCTCTCATCCGTCCCACTCTCACTCTCAATATCCTCCAACTCCCCTAGAGGCGGCACGAACACCGTGCTCCGGCTCCCATTGCTCCGATCGCTGCCGTTGCTAGCCGCGGACGAGGCGCTCTCGATGGAGAGGATCGTGCGGATGCTCGCGGTGCGCGCGGGCATCCCCCTGCTGTCGACGCTCCTGGTTACGGAGGCGCTCTCGTTGGCGCTCTCATCGGCATCCCCAGCAGACGAGCCCGCGGAGGATTCCGCGAGCGTGAGCGGGCGGTGGACGGCTTCCCTGCGTGCGTAGAAAAATTCGCGTTAATAAGAATGTAAATGTGAATAAGAGAAAGATAGGAGTAAGGAAAGCGAGGAAGAAGCAAACGCACCAAATCCGATTAACCCACTTCTGCCTCTCCAACAAACTCTCCGCCGCGAGTCGCTCCACCCCGTCCTCATACACCATCTGGAACGGGACGAGCAGGTCCACGAGCGTATCTACTTCGCCTTCTACCAAAAAAAAAGCATCAGTACTCTTATATAAAAGTGACAATAACAGAGGTTTGAAAGTCAAGAGAAGAACTTACCAGCTTGCGCCCTCGCAGCCACACTCCCCACATCCTCCCTCGCCGCCGGGTGCCCCAAACTCGGCGTGCTCTGTACGGATTGACAGTTAATGAGGTCAAGCCCGACGATGCCCCTTCCCCCGCCGGGCGCAAGCCAAGAGAGGAGCAAGAGGTGCGGGTAGAGGAGGGCCTGCGAACGAGGCGAGTTAGTTAGTTATTGTTATTCTTAGAGCAAGTTAGAGGAGAGTCGCACCTGACAGCGCTGCCACCTATACGGCGGCGGGGCGTGCACGTTGAGGAACCATAGGAGACCAATGTGCAGGGGCTACGTTCAGTCGAATCCGTCGTTGCATCGTATCCATTTGCGTCGGCGTCGAGTGTCGTGGGAGTAGGGAAGAAACCGAGATAAGATAAGCAGGAGAGGAAATTAGTCAGCAAATGAATATTTTCTAAACTTTCTTTTTGGACTCACCGCCTCGTTACTCTGCGCATACGCGCTCAACTCCGCGACGTTCAATGCAGGGGGCAACGCGCCCGCGCCCGCCCCACTTCCCACACTCCGCCTCAAACTCCCGCTTCCATTCCCACTCGCCCTGCTCCCCGACGCCGCGCGCCTCAAACTCGACGCGTCTTCAGCGAGGCGCCGCAGACTGGGCGTGCGCGCGCGGAGCGCAAAGAGGTCGGATTCTTGCGTAGGGATGGGAAGCGCGGGCAGCGGGTGCTCGTCGCTGCTTTTGCTCTTATCGCTCTTCTTCTCCACGCTTTTCTTCTCTGCGCTCTTGCTTGAGGACGAGCTGGAGGACGACGACGAGTCCTTCGGCGACCCGCCCGCGCCCGCACGCGTAGGCGTGCGCTCCTTCCACAACGCGACGATATTGCGCACGCTCGCGAGCGGGGAGCGCGGGCTGCCCTGCGCGGGCGGCGCAACGATGCGGGCGGCGTGTGCGCGGTGGTGCCGGATTGAGATTGGGTGTGAGTAGGCGTAGTGCGAGTAGTCGGCGTAGTGTGTGTTTGAGTAGTAGTTGTATGCGTAGTAGTTCCGCCTGCGAATGCGAGTAGCTGTAGGTCCCACTCGGCGTGAACGTATCCGTCCTCGTGAACGTCTCGCTTCGTGTGAACCCCGTACTTGGCGTCGCGCTCGTGTACCCCGACGGACTGGTCCTCCCACTGCTGATGGGAGGCTGTGAAAGCAGAGTGCTCATCGACGGGCGCGTGCGCCCCGGGCTGAGTGGCGTCGTGGTAGGCGGCGAAGTGACACGCGCGCCCTTGGTTGGCGACGCGGGTCTGGAACCAAAGGTGCTGTGGAACCCCTGCGCGTACGAATCCGGCGCGACCGATTGGGCAGGCGTGAAGAACCCTGGTGCAGGACTGGATGCGGCGCGGCTGTGCGTCGGGGTGCTAGCGCGTACTGGCGCTGCTTCAAAGACGGCTATGAGCTCAGTGGCGCGGCCAGGTGGAGGCAGTCCGGGCTCGGTTGACGCGCGCGAGTGCATTGACGGAGACGCGGGAAAGGGTAATGCTGAACGGCGCACGGCGGTGGAGGAAGGACGCGAGGAAGCTTCCTCAGTGCGTTCTGTGATTCTGCTGAGACGAGTGGCGGGGTGTTGCGGTGGAGGGGAGCCTGCAAAGGAGGGAAGGGAAACAAAAGAGGGAGAACCTGTGTAGGATGAGGACCATTGGGATACAGCATTCTGGGTATCATCGATTTCATCGTCGAGGTCGTTCAACGACGCCTCGACTTCTTCCAAAGAATTGCTGTCGGTGTACGAGTCTGGCGATGGAGGCCGGTCTAAGCAACAGTTAGCTTGTATTCAGGTGGATAGACGCGTGCTTGCCAGTAAAAGTAGCAGTGCCGATCTCATACGGATCGTCTGTGCTGCTCATCGCAGTCGACGGTGAGTACAAGTCGGAGACAGAGAGTAAACGAAACACCACGTGACCCTGTCGCGTCAACATGAGCAAACATCATGTAAGCAGGGCTCCTCTTTCGCGATAGCTCGTTTCCTCGAAAATCCACCGCAAGACCTCGTTGATCTGTGGCTCTCTTTCATATCTGCATCCCTTTACTGGCACCTCTCGTTCTGCGCCAAATATGCGATGTAACCCCTTCTCTTCCACTTGCGACCGCCAACTGCAGCCCGCGTTTTGCCAACGACGACGAGACGGCACCTCCCAAGACAATCCCAAGCCGTGCGACTGCTCTGCGGATAATATCTCCGGCCGTTATTCTGACTTGGCCTCGTTTGCGTGGTGGTTTGTGTAATATGACGAGGTGAATGTATTTTCCCTCTCCATTTACCTTACCCCTTCTTCCCTCGGAGTGGAGCGGAGGATATCCGACGCGATGATCCCATGCACGTCAACTGATGCGACGGTGTAGACCCGTAAACCGTTACGCTGGATGTACTTGCACTTAATTTAATTAATTGTTCACCGATAAACGAAATCAGTCCTCGCTCCAGTGCGATTCATGCCCAATTTCAAGTGCGGTACAAGTCCCTCAAAAAGAATTAGGTCTGCGGAACCCTACCATGGCCAGTGTAAGAACTTCTGCATCGCGCGCGAAAGCAAAGCAAAGTTAATGTGAGGGTATTCAGCTACAATTCCGAATCAGATGTACTGCTACCAGCTGTAGCCCTATCACTACCTTTATCACCATCACTCGTCATATCCTCCGCATATGCACCTTTCTCGAGTAAAATTTGGACGATCTCCTACCAGCGTCCGATTCATACCTACCTGAATTGGCGAACAAAGACGCGGCTCCCAACGCGCTGCCATAATTTCCACCCCTTGCGTTAACATCAGCGCCGTTCTCAAGGAGAAAACGGACAATATTTGTGTGTCCCCTCCAGGGTGCGGTTTGCAATGCACTGCCGTATCTTCCACCCCCTCCGTTAACATCAGCGCCGTTCTCAAGGAGGAGACGGACAGTCTCTGGGTGGTCGTATAGGGACGCGACTTTCAACGCGCTGCCATATGCTCCGCCCGCTGTGTTAACATCGGCGCCCTTCTCGAGGAGGAGACGAACAATTTCTAGGCAGCCGTTGTTGGATGCAGAATACAGAGGTGTTTCAAATCCACCTGCTGCATTGACATCGGCGCCTTTCTTGAGCAAAAGTCGAACAATCATTATGTGACCTTTGTTGGATGCCAACCCCAACGCGACGGCAGCACCGTCATATATGTTGGGATCGGCTCCGCTTTCGAGAAGAAGGCGCACCCCCTCAGTGTAACCCCAGTAGGAACACCAACACAGTGGCTGCAAGAAAGTCGGCCGGAAGATGACATTGTTCTTCTGGAAGGTATTGAAAGCATAGTATTGACTGCTTCTGAATTGCAGGAGACGCATTGCCGAAGCTGTTAAGAGTGCTGGGTCATCGCATTTACAAAGGTGATGATACCAACTTGATGCCGCATATAATCCGAGTGGATAGTCCCATTGTGTCTCTACAGTGAGGGGGTGGTCGGCGAAGTGGAGGAGATAGCCGAGACATGTTTGTGCAAGGAATCTGTGTGAGGGCCCAGCCCTGAGATCGTATACAGTGTACTCCGTGGCGAATTCACCCGACATGAGATAGTCTTCGACTGAGGCATGTGCGAGGCTCACAAGCCTGTCAGCTCTATTTGTTACTTTTGAGCTGTGGTCTTGCAGGCTGACCACAGTGACCATTCCTTCTAGTATTTTGCACACCCTGCCTCCCACGTTCTCGGCCCGTCTTGTTGGGTCAAACACAAACTCCGCGTTAGAAAGGTTGAATGCGAGGGTATCCTCGAGCTGCAGTAATGTAACTGGCTCGCGGGAGAAGCGGAGCCATCGAAGGACTGCAAATACATAGACTACAGCTGTTGGATGAATTCGTTTCAGGAAGCGGGAATAGACTCCAAATAAGGTGTTCGGGAGACTCGTCAATATTGCATCCAGATTTGGATTGAATGAGTCGCGCAATTCAATCAGGAGACAAGCGGCTAAGCGAAACCTAGAAGCCATTAAACGGGCTCAAGAGATTAAGGGCGGAGCGGCTCACATTCCGTTACTCTTTATTACAAGTTTCGCTGCAATCTCCTCTACGCGTCGTTTCAGATGTGATAACTTGTGGAGCTCGCTGTTGATAAATCGCTTGATATCGTCTCCGGTGATATCTGGTGAGAGAACCACAAGTGAGGCATATTCGAACGCCTTTGAGTTTGTGAACATTTTACGAGGCTGGCTCGTGAACAAGAGATGCAGGGACCGTTTGGTCCAATCCTGAAGGCGCGAGATGAGTTCGACAAGACGGTTGCTCTCACTGCTCTCATCGAGTGCATCCAGGACAATATAAGTGTCTCCGAACTCCGAGAGCAACTCGTCGAGGACACCAAGAAGATCCTCGTAGGTTGGAAGAGTCTGGCCCTCAGACGATTTGTACAGCCGATCCAGAGCTGAATAGGGACTCGGAGACTGTGCGGAAAGCTGTAAGACAATAGAGTGCAGCATGATCTTCACACGTTGGCTCCGTTCATCCCTGAAGTCGAAATAGAAATACGCAACAGCGGCCCCCTCAGCACGATTGTTGAATAGCTTCCGAATCACTATGGAGCTGTACGATGTTAGAAAAATCTATGGAATGTTGTGGAGGATAGGCGTCACCTCAGCACACTTTTCCCGGTACCGGCTACGACCCATTAGACATCGGACTGGAAGAAATCAGACGAACTTACAAATCCCTCTAATCCACAAACATCCTGGCTTGTCCTTCCATTCGCCGAACTGGGGACCACCCAAGAACCAACTTCCAGTACCTTCGTGATGGAGCTCCTGCGTGTCGTCTTGTTTCTTCTTCATATCGGGAGGGTACTGAAGTCATTTCTCAAGCTTTTCCTGGAGTCTAAAAGCAAATCAGCTTCAACGTATTCAACGCGCAAAATATAACTGACACTGAGACTTGGACCCTAACGGTTCTCTCCTCAATTCCAGTGCTAATGTCCCTGATTTGAACGGCGCTGTCTTCAATTCGAGCAGTTGTGCCCGCGATTTGAACAGTCATTCCTTCAATTCGAGTGGTCGTGTCCGTGATTTGAATGGTGCTTTCTTTAATCCGAGCGGTCCTGTCCGCGGTTTGACCGGTACTCTCTTCAATTCGAGCTGTCGTCTCTGCGATTTGAACAACGCCATCGTCAATTCGGGCGGTTGTGCCCGCGATTTGAATGGTGCCCCTTTCAATTTGAGCAGTGTTGTTTGCAATTTGAACAGTCTTCCCCTCAGTTCGAGCGGCGGAGAATAACTGACAATTGTGGTGACTTGTCCAACATAGAGGGTGTTGTCCTCTTACTCACTGTAAATTGGGTGTAGCACTCGTTCCTATACTCATCCAGCCGTTTGATTTCTGCCTCTATTTCGCTACGTTTCCACCAAGATTTAAATGTGTCGACACCCGAGACTCTCGAGGTGCGCTGGCGAGAAGCCTGTCTCTGGCACTTGTCTTGAATATGTCGCAAATAGCTGGGGAAAGTGATGTTAAAATTGATGTTGTCATAATGAGAAGAAATCACCTCTTGAGGTTCTCAAGTGCATTTAACAACTCAGGTGATGGCTCCTTGTACTCATGTGCTTCGGTAAACTTGGTGAGCCCATTGAGGGTGCCTACCACCTCGTCTCTGAGTTTGGAGAGCCGCTCTTTATTCTCGCCGACCTGGGCTACACTCAGTACTAGATAATATACAAACTGCGATTCGCACACCTTGTCTATCGAGTTTTTGATGTTTTGAACCAGCTCGACGAGATCTTTGACGAAGCTTCCGAGTGTAATACCGGCCAACAAGGGATCCATAAGATGTTGGACCGAGGGATCTCAGCGTTATCCGTGAGAGTTCAAGTTAACGCTCGTTAACAGCCTTTTGGCAGGGATGCCGAAATTCGCACAGGTTAATTTTGGATCAGACGAGGGGTGGGCCAAGAAATATGAATGCCGCCTTCAACCCGAATCCAAGTTGAGTGCTTCCGAAAAAAAAAAGTCGCCACACGTTCAAGAATACTAGTAGTCGCGACTCCGAAGTCCGGACTCCAAACAGCGAAAAGAAATAGGTGCATGGGCGGAAAGGGAGGGGCGAGTGAATGAAACGGAGATGAGAATCAACAGTGTTGAAATTAAAGTCCTAAATGGTGCGAGCCGCAGCTTCCCTTTGTCAAGCAGCTCAAGCTTTAGGATTTGCCAAAAAGAGAAAGTTGATGGCGCAACAGTGGCAGTGTTGCGGATCATATCGACTTTTCTTCAAGCTTTGCTCTTACCGAAGACCAACCCAATTCATTATAGTAATTATTCAACATCGCGACACATCGCCGACATGAGGCCGGTTTCAAACCGCAGGGGCTCACGCCCTTCAAATAAAAAATTGCATTTATCTCTACAATACATACAGCCGATCTTGGAAATAGCGTTTTGGATATAGGCCGATAGTAGTATGCTGTATGCTTCGGACTTGATTGAAGGAATTCATTGTTGGATGAAGTGCATCCTTGCTGGAAAAGAGGGGCTTGATGGTATCTTGTAGTAATGAGACAACTCTAGTCCTGATAGAAGGATACCAGAGGGCAGAAGTGTAACGGAGTGACTGAATCGCTAGTGGAACGACGTGGGAAACGCGAGAACTCGTCTTTGCTAACCGAGGTATTGGAGCCAAGAATCGGCTGCGAGCGTGACGGAGGCAGACCGGGCAACGAACGTGGCATGGGATCGAGGCGAGGCGCAAACGAGCTCGCGGAAGGGGCAGAACTGCGCCGAGCGATAGACGAGACCGAGGCCGTCTGGCGGATCGTTTGGGAGCTTGAAGAAGGTAAACTGGACTTCGAAGCCGGCGGGGCGGTGCGCCGGGGTGCAGGCGTACTCGTGGAAGGCGTCGGGCTGCGTCGGCCGACAGAAGGAGTCGCCTGGCGGACGTGGCTTGACACGGGCTTGGTCCGACGATGGTTCGCGCTAGGATTTGAGGGTCCAGCTACGTTCTCCGTCCTCTGGATCCTCAGAGACGAGGCTTGTGGCAGAATAGTACATGGGCGAGAAGCACGAACAGGTAGTTGCTTCGCGGTCCGGTCAGAAGGACGAGGTTCGTCAGAACAGAGGGTAATAAAATGAACGAACACTGTATTTTTGTTAGACGGGAGTAAACCAGGAAGATATACAGGGACGAACCGCGTGAAATCTCTGTCTCTAGTTTTGCTTTCTTTCCAGGCCGGCCGGCTTCGACGGCATCCTGAATATCGTCACTATAACGGTCCGTTCATCAGAGATTACGATTATGGGGCGGCGCGGGAAGGCACTTACGACGGGAGCACTGCTTCAGCGCCCTCAATGAGGGGACTGAAGACGTCGGCGAACCACTGGACCAGATCAGCAGGCTTAAGCGACTGTTGGAGCGAAGCAACAAGGAAAAGAAAGAATTGGGAGTAAATAGCAGGAGGCTCGTGGGGAGGAAGGGGAGATTTAGCTTGGAGGAGCAATAATTTGTAGGTCCGCTGGGTAAAGAGATTTTGGCTTATCAACTATGTACTACGGATAAGTCCCTTCGCGTTCTTCAAAATAAACGAGCTGCGTACATCGTATGCGTGAGAAGATGGATTGTGGCCCGTCATGTAATCAAAATAGCAGGTCGCCAAGGCGAGTTTACCAGCGCGAGTAAGATTCTCAAGGTCGTCGTCCGTAGCAGTTTTGACAGCCATCCAGACATCCTTGGAGATCCATTCTTGATTGAGGCTGAATGGTAACTTGTTGATGCGCGCGCCAATAGCGTCGACAATGAGTTGAGGAGGAGTGGACAACATTGTAGAGACTTGGCGAGTACGGTGGGCAGCGTAGGGTGTGCGCGTGGTAGGGGCGAGCGAGGGCGAGGGCGAGCAGGACTGTTTAAAATTGTGATGTTTTTTATAATCATGTTATGACCGGAATCGGGAAGTCAACCTCAAAGATGATTATCAGGCAACGTTTAAGTTAGCGCTTAATAGGGGAGGTCAAAGCGGTGAGGTCGACGTCGATTCCCGTTCGATTCTCGACCGATTCACGACTCGATTCTGTGTTTTGAATCGTGTCAGAATCGAATGAGCTTTGACCCACCCGAATGTTCCTGACAAGTGAGCGCAGATTTTGCTCAGGCGTTTCAATGAAATGAGTGAGGTCATACATTGTTGACACTAAGTCGTGGTATTTAAATTATACAGTGGGTAAGATCCGTGAAAAAAAAGTCTTGTCACACATGCGAGGACATGGATCCATTGTCTTTTATCGGAAACCATGCTGTCGAGTCTATGCGACATGGAATCCCGTTTTCTCCTGAGATACCAGCGTTCCCTGGTCTGATTGTGGTGGTGTATACGAGCCAGGGCTTGCCTGCATTGATGGAGGAGAGGCAGGTGTATACGAGGCTGGAGTATACGAGCCAGGGCTTGCTTGCATTGATGGAGGAGAGGCAGGAGTATATGACCCAGGACTGGACTCGTGTGGCTGCGGATGAGCGTACTGTACATGTTGCATTGGCGGAGCGCCCTGCGCTGGATACATCTGCGGTTGGCCGTAAGGCATCGACTGCCCGGGCTCCGCAACATAATATCCAGCTTGAGTAACCTGGGGCGGCGCGGCGTAGACGTACTGCGGCTGAGGTGTCCAGTACTGCTGCTGTGGCAGAGGTTCTCCTGGTTTGAATTGTTTAGTGAGAATACGAGTGTCACGGCGAAAGAACACGCACCGACGCCACCAAGATTCCACCACACTTTCTTGACCGACATAAAGAGGACGATAAATAAGATCGTGATGCTGAATCCTGTGATGAGGAGGTTGCTCGCGATGTTCGCGCCTTCAAAGACGGAGACACTGGCCGAGTTTGGAATACCAGCCGGAGAAAACACGATCGTGAAGATCATGAGGAGCAGGCTGAGAATGGAATAGAGGGGGACGACGGCGTATAACATCAGGTTTGTGATCTGAGGCCGCGTGAGTACGTGCAGCGTCAGAAAATGAGAGGAAATCAGGCACCTTGTCTGACATCCCAGCCTTCCTCCACGAACGCCACAACAACGACGTTGTTACGGCCACATCGACGGCCGTGAGGATCGCGAAGGCGGAGTACACGTAGTCCAGCTGTTCACGCACATTCTCCCGATGCTGAAGGAGATCTTCGAACTCGATCAAGAAATCTATCTGGGATAACTTCACATCGGTGTCCATTCTGTACGCTTCGGTTGCAGTCCCAAATATAAATGTGAGAGTGGCGAGGGTGGCATGTAACGCGATGAGCGCTGGGTGATGGCCACCAAATTTTCCATCCGTTGCTGTGCATAACTGGGTCTCCCGGTTCCACAGGACGGCGATGAGAACAAGGAACTGAAGCACGACCGCCCAGTCGTCAAAAAGATTGCTGACGAAACCGAGACTCGGTAGCAGCAGAGTTGGTAGCTCACCCTCCCTCGAGTACGCATCCAGGGCCGGAATGTTCTCGAGGATGATCAGCGCGATATACACGGCATTTGACAAGGAGAAGAAACTGATTGTGGGGAGTAGGAAGGCGTAAGGAGCGCGATGGCCCCGCGAAGTGAGCAACGCGACGAAATTCCAGATGGACATGATGCCATAGAGCAACGCAAAGATACACAGCAATGCGAAAAGTCCCTGGAATTGAAGTGAGAGAAATAACATAGAAATCTGCAACACGCTTACTGCAGTGAGTGGATCTGGATGGAATCCATCTTCGTTGTCGAAGTCGTCGAACTGACAAGCCGCAGGCAGAAACAGGCAGGAAAGAACGAAAGACAAGACAAAAAGCATCCTCAGTCGAGGGGTTTGGGTCGTTAGGGGCGCGTAAACAACATGGATGGGGCTTTTATACTTGAAATGAATGGGCTATCATATTAAAAAAACCAGTGCCGACGATCGAGATTGGTATCACTTGCAGTGGCTCCTCCTAGACAGATGGCTACCAGGAAAAAGTGTTCACCTAGCGCCAAGATGGATGGCATAGGCTATTGAATTGCGACATGCGGGAACGGGTATCAAGGTACGTTGAGGAATGTTTTTGAAGTGAGTGATAGCGATAGCGAACAAGGAGAGAGAGTGATCGGTTAACGGCACATTAATATAGAGGCTAGTGTTTTTCTGGGTCTGGCCTCAGGCCAAAAAGCCGTGGCTTTCAGGCCAAGCCAAGGCCAGAAAAGTACTAACTTATAATAGAGGCTTTCAACGGCTCCCGGCAGCGTAGGGTCATTTGACAACGGCGATTTACCCAAGCGCCGCGGCACATACAGTACACCACAAATATTCGAAATGCGACAGACAAGACTCGGACGGCGCTCTTCAAATTAGGTCTTGTACAAATGCTCGGGGAAAAAGCAAAGAGTCCAAAAGAAAGAGCTTTGATGGCGCAACAGTGGCAGTGCTTCGGATCAGCTCTCGAAAATTGAAATCGGTGATGCATGAATACTAGTTAGGAGCTCGGTTTGAGCTCGGTCGCAATGCTGAATATTCGACAATTAATTGTGGTGAGAGAACAAGCCCGAAATTTAAGTCTGCGTCCATATCTCTGCTACTTGACTCGCGATTGAGACTTCGAGTCAAAGTGCTCCAACGCACCGGATTGCAGCAACAGTGAGCTGAAGAGTTCTTTGCCAAGCGAACTTCTTCCATTCCTTCCGAAGTTCGTACTTCCATTGCCCCAAAGCGGAGACCCTGCGCCCCCGAAGCCAGAGGTAAAGCAATGGAACGCTAGTTTCTCCTAGACAGACGTTATAACAATATTGGTGCTCGTGTAAACAGAAAATTTCGCATTGTTGGTTTAACTTGCATGTCCTTGACAATGTTCGAACCCTTGCTTGATCTGAAAATAGGCATGGATTCCTCACCCGTGTCAATTCTGGTCACTTCGCACCCCCAAAGTCGAAATGAATGGATTGAAGCCTTTTCGTGTTAGATACGCGTACACATTGGGGTGAAAATGAAATAAGTGGGATTCGTCTATCGTATTCCTAAATGTGGATCAACTCCTCTGGATCAGTGCTAGCAGTACACAACGAAAGGTTTCGTGCTGGTGACGAAAATAAACAGGCCAGTAATATCATCCAATGCAATTGTCCGTAGCGATCCACTCAAATCTGGGGAGAGGTTCAGAAGACTGGAAGTAATTCCGTTTTTCTCCAGCTCAATGAGGCTCCAGGAACCGGATCCTTCGTTCTGGCGTAAAATGAATGACATGCGCCCCGAAGGAACGGTTTTAGCCATGCTAAAACAAAAATCGACATCTCCACACTCCATTTTTTCGGATATTAATCCGACAGGCACCGGCAGTGCCCCTTGAGTAGAAATGCAGCGTCTCAAAGTGTGAACCTTTCGGGAAGCGTAGTTCAGAATTAGCTGGTCGAGCTGTAGGTGTTCCGGCGGCTTGTTGGATAATGATGTAGACTCGCCATGGCTTGTGAACCTAAATTGCCAAAGGATAGGTCTGCGATAAACGCATAAAATTCAAAAAAATACGATGATCACCGTGTTTTCGACGTGATTTCAGGCTTGAATGACAAAATAAAGAGTGAAACGCATCTCGACGTGTCAGCTAGCCTAAAGGGAAGAAAGAAAAAAGGTTTGTCGCTTAGGGGACATCAAAAAGACCTGGGGAAAAAATCCAGACGTACCTGGAATGGTTTAAAGTAGGTCCTGGACGCATTATAAAAAGAATAAAGTTGAAAAAACAAACTCAAATCGAAGAAATTCAATTCTCACCGTGTTTTCGAGGTGAGTCCTTGGGGGGGGGGGGGGGGGGGGACACGTGATTGACGCGTCGAAGCGGCTTGCGGGACCGAGAAATATTATTTAGGACATCAAAAAGAGTGAAAAAAATTCAGACGCACCTGGGATGATTTAGATGGGTTGAGGGACGCGTAAAATTGGGTCAAGTGCGTTGACTAGCACGAAAAAACTTGGAATCTGCGCGCAATCAACGTGTGCTTGTGGTCAAATACCACCATACTGCTCGTGGGAACGCAAAATAGCTTAAACCCAAAGTCGGTGTGGTTATGTAGTTCGCGGGGTGTCCACAAAACTAGAATTTGGTGACGTTGGCTGTCTTTGAAATGCAGATTGTGAGCTCGCTTGTGGGACGTCAATATATAGTGTCAAAGACGTCGCAGCGCAGCACCTTTCAACAAATTCCACGTGCCTGCCGGCAGCATTTTTTCTGGGAGAAACAGGTGAGTTTGTGCCTAAAAATGCCATCAAAATTCACAGCGACGAGAGGTCTTACCAGGCGCGGTGTGACCGTCCGCGGGAAGTCGATATGCTGTGTCAACATTGTTGGTACTGGTACGCGGTGCCTCCGCGGTATGCTAGACTCGCAGGCGATTCAATTTCATGCTATATTGCACTTGTGCGGGATACGCCTGCCGGCAGCCTTTTTCTGCGAAAAAAAAGGAGATTTGAGCGTGAAAATGACGTCGAAGTCATAATTGGAACGAGTGCATAAGTACCAGACCTTTTAGGCCGCTCGCGGGAAGTCGATATGTCATGTCAACGCTATTGGCGGCACCATTGTCACCTGGGAATAACGTGTGAGAATTGCAAAAATATTGGTATGTGCCAGAAAAGCAGTTCCTTCACATGGACATAATCCAGTCAAAAAATCAATTTTTTTGGCCTGGTAGACTCGGAGGTGCTTGAAATCAAAATTTGTTTTCGCAGGTTCCTAATTGGGACCACTACGCCTGCGTCCAAATTAGGAAGGTTTGACTTTTCGTCACCGGCAGGCCAATTCTTTGGAGAAATAATTTTTTTTTAGTGTAGCAGGAATGTCTTCCATGTATTTCAAATCATTCCCGCGAAGGTCAGTAACATTACAACGTATGCAAGGCGCTGTGTACATTTTGCAGTTGATATACGCGCTCTCCACATATCCACGGCCTGGGGACACTGACCCAGAAGAAGTTACATACACTGTTCATACAGCGATTCAATAAACTTGAACACATATCCAGTGCTTCTTTCCATGCGAAAGACATCCAATACATGAATGAATCGGTTCAACTTCTACATTGCACTGCAATGAGGTCCGCATTCCCTAAATTTCGCATATTCCGTACATCAATGCAATACACGTCTAACAAAAATATGGGTTTCCAGGAACCCCACAAGGCTTGTAATTAGCGAAATGAGCGCTTCCAATAATTCCGGTATCCGAAGTCCCGCAAAGCTACCGTACGTATTTTGATCAGGCATAACTGTCACTGACAATAATATTGTATCATTATGCACCTTTGTGGTGCACTAGCTTCCCACATCGGCTCCAAGGTAATATTCTTGTGAAATCGTGTTTCTGGCTTTTGGTCTATTTGCCCTCCGTTGTAAAGGTATGTGCTCCGTAAATACTCTGCACAATAAAATTACATTTGCAAATGAAGCTGGACAGTGTAGCTCGACCCAGAGCCAGTTCTTTGATGTGAAACTTCAACATGTCCGCTTGCGGACTCTCGTCACCCAAATACGATCAACGGGGAAGTTCCATTTCGCTATGACTCTGTGAGAATTTTTCCCGCGTCGCGGGCGGCTCAGATGTATATAAACTGGAACACTCAAGAAATTCAGCACTTCAGCTTTTCCCCCCTCCTTCCTCCCATACCGGGCCTCTCAGAAGTCCTTCACCCGTCGGCATCTGCGGAATCACTACCCACTATTATTCAGTATGATATTAAACTCTTAAATGACCTCTACATTTCCTCGACGACGACTTGGACCCTCACCGGTACCATCTCCCCGATATAGCGCCGGGTTCCCACGCCTCCTCTGTTCATCTACCACCACCTACAAGTTCGCGCTCCGGCCACACAAGGTAAGCGCGTTCAATTTTTCTGCTTTGACTTCACTTACTTGCATATCCTTGATGTTTCAGCCTCTTCTGCGTCCGTTGGCCCTGCTGAAAGGTCCCAGTTTGTGTTGCTGCCTGACCCTCTTTTAATGTGCCAACTCATTGTTTCTGGTTGGAAGAGTATTATCTGCCCTGAGAGGTCTCGTTCTATTGGCTTGCTTGATTTCTTGGCCAAAATTTCAAAGTCCCTTCAAGTTCGTGAATGGCTGTCTCAAAGTTTGCTTCAATCCAACCACACTCTCGGACTTTGTAATTATCCCAACCCCCTACATTCTTTCTAACCCTGTTGAATCTCTTTAATTGGCCCAGTGTACTTTTGGTTTTTTTTGGATGCGCCGTCCTCTTCACGTCCTTTATTGAATCCTGACTGATTTTGGATTGATTCTAGGACTTAAAATGTTTATTGTATCATTTTTTACTTCAATTAACTGAGCATGGTCCTGAGTTTATGGCCAGGGTTTTTTGGGTCTTGAATTGCCCTCTATTTCACGGGTCTGACTTTGCCAGGGAAATACTTACCTTCCCAGCAAACTATCGATTCGTATGTGTTGAATTTTTCGCATCCATTATCCTTCTGACCTCTTTACAGGGTTCTCATGAGATTCATTAAATTGACTTCGCATTTGATCTTCTGAAGGATTGGTTTGAACTTTATTCAGCGCAACGAAGTCAGCGAGTTGTAGTTGAAATGCTGACTTGTTCATTTTTCGGTATGTCTTCGTCCTCGTGTCCTTCATTGACACCAAATCCTTACTGACCTTCGATTCCAGGACTTAAATACGAGCTTCCGTCCCTTTAATTGCCCTTCATTTCTTCAATTCATGGTACTGTGTTGGCCAGGATCCATTTCCGTACTTCTCTGCTTGAAGTTGTTACTTTCAAAACCAGTGACCCTTGCTCGAGTAGCTGTCTTACTGGCAAACTTTTTTCATTCTTCTATTATCCCTGCTAACCTCGGTTTCAATTCCACTAGGACTTGAACTTCATTCAGCGCAAGGAGGTCAGTCAGCTTTATTTGTGGCTTTCGGATTTACTGACTTGACTTGTCAGTCACAGTTGCATTGCGGCACGCTTTCATTCGGTTCATATTACTGGACTTGGGCTTCAAATTGCACCCACGGGTGTACCTAGGTACGCTTTGGTCTATAATATTTCACTATCGCCCTCAGATTTACTGACCTCGCTCTTCAGGTTGCAATTGGTCGCACTTATTGCGTACTTGGTTTCCACTCAATCCATACGCCGAAGCTAATTATTTCATTCGAACTGGGATGCGCGTACACACGCACTCTGCACCTAAGTTCTTATTTTCTTCGTGCGATCGTCAAATAGCCTTCACCCTATGTTCTTTGCTGACTGTACAATAACCCGAAGGACCGAGATTATGGCCATCTAACTTGAACTTCCGGCATGTCTTCGCATTTAGCCACTTCATGCACTGACGCAATCTTGTTTAGTATTGAGACGTCGATATGATTGTTCAATAGATCCAGAACTAATTTTCGTTAGATATTTCCTGATATTCCAGTCACGGCCGCGGTCTGATTTGAGGTACGTCTTCGCATTCAATCTGCGAGGGATTATTGTCAGCTGATATTTCGATGCTTGCGTAGACATCGCCTTTGCTTCACTGACTTGCTGAACTCGGTCTGCCAGGAATGAGCCTCGAGTAGACCTTGCGAGACAGAGCTGAAGTATGCCCATGTTAACTCAAGGTACGCACACCAGGTCTATCATGTTTCATTTATGAGTGATCTCTCGTCATGCACTTTTCAACCAGCAGCCAACTGAGCTCAAGAATGGTGAGCATGCAGCTCGTATCAAGGCCATCCACATATACTGACTTTGTCGATTAGAGTCCTCGAGTATAGCTAGCCAACCTGTGCCCGCTCGAGGTAAGTACATCACTCTTCTATTATTTTATTTTATTCCATTCATCTGAATGTTCATTAGTTTCTACGAGGCTCAGCTCAGCCACCTTCGTCATGGAGCAACAACCTCAACGTGAGCCGTATTCATTCTCACGCAAGACTGATTTTGACTTTAGCTAAAAGTTGAACACGTCGTTGACCCACGGCAACCAACAACCAACGAATCTCGGGACGGTAAGTTTCTACTTGTAAAGCTCATGCTGATGCCTCGAACTCGCACTGGATGGTTTGAAAAACAAGAATGGTAACTGAGGTGAGTCTTCAAGTTGATTATTATTTCATTTCAAAGCACACACGCGTCGAGTCATTTATGACCCGACTCCGTGTTCGTTGATTTTACACACACCAATCCCCTTCCTTTCGAGTTAGATACCTTCTTACTAATTGAACCCCCAGCTCCCAATAATTTTCAAGACCAAGAACCTTTCACAGTCGATTTTAAACTCAACTGCAATAGTATGTGAGTCTTCATTTCCTCTCTAGCTTATGGCTTGTTCTGAATATTGTCTCAGAAAGCAGTCGTCAAACGGGTAAGTTAGTAACTAACAAATTACCGTTTTTTTGAGTCAAGCCCGAACTGCGGTAAGTGCGGTCTTTTTCATCTCTCAGCTTCTGATCGCTCAAGTTGCACATACTTCAAGCTGCCGCGCGTAACGACGTCGAATCGAGTCTCGGCTTATTTGAAGGCCAGCTCCGATTCAATCTCACAGTGAGTTTGAGACAATATCCTCGCCCTATTGAACCGCTTCGTTTCAAAGTCTCCCTTAATTTAATGAGTGAGCTGCAAACTGCAATTCAATTGGGTACAAAGTACGCCCTAGTTCCCTTATTCTCATTGATTCAATTCCCGGTGCAAAGATATTCCATTAATTTTATGTTTATCTACAATGTACATACGGAGCGCGAATTCCGACGGGCGGAGACAGCGCACCGCTGGCGGGACTGCACATACCTACGCACCTCGGGAGTCCAAGCGCGCGAGTTTGCGATTGGAGTGCACGCAGACTCTGTGGGATTCCGCGCGCGGGCTCGCGTGCATTGCGCATTGCAGGCGCTCGCACTCTGCGGGGGCACCCGCAGCTCGCAGTCTCCACCTGGGATGACAACGCGGCGCGAATCAATGCGGGCACAGCACGTTGCGCGCGCACCCGCGCCGCAATGCAGCGGGACTAGCCGCGCGCGCGGACACGCTGGGCGCCGCGGGTCGGGTGCATTGCAGCCCACGCCGGCTGCCGATCGCGTGTGCACACCCTTGAGCACGGCGCGCAATCCCGCGACGCGGTGGGATGCAGCGCGCACGCCGGGATCCCACGCAGCCACTCGGGGATCCCGCACACAGAGGACTCTGCTCACGGGGAGAATGCGAGAAGAGAAGAAGAAATGCAATAAAAGGAAGGAGGTGCGTACCTCTCGCGCCGTATACGTCCCCGTCCACCCCGTCGTCGGCGTAAAGGTCCTCGTCCACCTACTCCTCTCATCCGTCGCACTCTCACTCTCAATATCCTCCAGCTCCCCCAGAGGCGGCACGAACACCGTGCTCCGGCTCCCATTGCTCCGATCGCTGCCGTTGCTAGCCACGGACGAGGCGCTCTCGATGGAGAGGATCGTGCGGATGCTCGCGGTGCGCGCGGGCATCCCCCTGCTGTCGACGCTCCTGGTTACGGAGGCGCTCTCGTTGGCGCTCTCATCGGCGTCCCCAGCAGACGAGCCCGCGGAGGATTCCGCGAGCGTGAGGGGCGGTGGACGGCTTCCCTGCGTGCGTAGAAAAATTCGCGTTAGTAAGAATGTAAATGTGAATAAGAGAAAGATAGGAGTAAGAAAAAGAAGCAAACGCACCAAATCCGATTCACCCACTTCTGCCTCTCCAACAAACTCTCCGCCGCGAGCCGCTCCACCCCGTCCTCGTACACCATCTGGAACGGGACGAGCAGATCCACGAGCGTGTCTACTTCGCCTTCTACCAAAAAAAAGCATCAGTACTCTTATATAAAAATAACAATAACAGAGGTTTGAGAGTAAAAAGAATAACTCACCAGCTTGCGCCCTCGCAGCCACACTCCCGACATCCTCCCTGGCCGCCGGATGTCCCAAACTCGGGGTACTCTGCACCGATTGACAGTTAACGAGGTCGAGCCCGACGATGCCCCTTCCCCCGCCGGGCGCGAGCCAAGAGAGGAGGAGCAGGTGCGGGTAGAGGAGGGCCTGCGCGAACCAGGTGCGTTAGTTAATGTTTTCAGGTTAGAGTTGGACGAGTCAGAGGAGACGCACCTGACAGCGCTGCCATCTATACGGCGGCGGAGCGTGCACGTTGAGGAACCATAGGAGGCCGATGTGCAGGGGCTGCGTTCAGTCGAATCCGTCGTTGCATCGTATTCATTTGCGTCGTCGTCGTTGGGAGTGAGGAAGCAACCAAGATAAGATAAGCAGGAGAGGAAATTAGTCAGCAAATGAATATCCTCCAAACTTTCTGTTTGGACTCACCGCCTCATTACTCTGCGCATACGCGCTCAACTCCGCGACGTTCAATGCAGGAGGCAACGCGCCCGCCCCTGCCCCACTTCCCACACTCCGCCTCAAACTGCCGCTTCCATTCCCACTCGCCCTGCTCCCCGACGCCGCGCGCCTCAAACTCGAGGCGTCTTCAGCAAGACGCCGCAGACTGGGCGTGCGCGCGCGGAGCGCAAAGAGGTCGGATTCTTGCGTAGGGATGGGAAGGGCGGGGAGGGGATGCTCGTCGCTGCTTTTGCTCTTGTCACTCTTTTTCTCCACGCTCTTCTTCTCTGCGCTCTTGGTTGAAGACGAGCTGGAGGACGACGACGAGTCCTTCGGTGACCCGCCCGCGCCCGCACGCGTAGGCGTGCGCTCCTTCCACAACGCGACGATATTGCGCACGCTCGCGAGCGGGGAGCGCGGGCTGCCCTGCGCGGGGCGGCGCAGCGAGGCGGGGGGCGTGTGCGCGGTGGTGCCGGATTGGGATTGGGTGTGAGTAGGCGTAGTGCGAGTAGTTGGGGTAGTGTGTGTTTGCGTGGTAGTCGTATATGTGGTGGTCCCCGCCTGCGAATGCGAGTAACTGTACGTCCCAGTCGGCGTGAACGTGTCCGTCCTCGTGAAGGTCTTGCTCCGCGTGAATCCCGTACTTGGCGTCGCGCTCGTATACCCCGACGGACTGGTTCTCCCGCTGCTGATGGGGGGCTGTGACAGCAGCGTGCTCATCGACGGACGCGTGCGCCCCGGGCTGAGTGGCGTCGTGGTAGGCGGCGAAGTGACACGCGCGCCCTTGGTCGGCGACGCGGGTCTGGAACCAAAGGTGCTGTGGAACCCCTGCGCGTACGAATCCGACGCGACCGATTGGGCAGGCGTGAAGAATCCCGGTGCAGGACTGGAGGCGGCGCGGCTGTGCGTCGGGGTGCTGGCACGTACTGGCGCTGCTTCAAAGACTGCTATGAGCTCAGTGGCGCGGCCAGGCGGGGGCAATCCAGGCTCGGTGGACGCGCGCGAGTGCATTGACGGAGACGCGGGAAAGGGTAATGCTGAACGGCGCACGGCGGTGGAGGAAGGACGCGAGGAAGCTTCCTCTGTGCGTTCTGTGATTCTGCTAAGACGGGTGGCGGGGTGCTGTTGCGGTGGAGGTGAGCCTGCAAAGGAGGGAAGGGAAACAAAAGAGGGAGAACCTGTGTAGGATGAAGACCATTGGGAGACGGTATTCTGGGTATCATCGATTTCATCGTCGAGGTCGTTCAACGACGCCTCGACTTCTTCCAAAGAATTGCTGTCGGTGTACGAGTCTGGCGATGGAGGCCGGTCTAAGCAACGATTAGCTTGTATTCAGCGGAATATACGCGTGCTTGCCTGTAAAAGTAGCAGTGCCGATCTCATACGGATCGTCTGTGCTGCTCTGTGCTCATCGCAGTCGATGGTGAGCACAAGTCAGGGAAGAGTAAACGAAACACCACGTGACCCTGTCGCGTCAACATGAGCAAACATCATGTAAGCAGGGCTCCTTTTTCGCGACGACCCGTTTCCTCAAAAATCCACCGCAAGACCACGTTGATCTGTGGCTCTCTTCCATACCTACCTCTCGTTCTGCACCAACTGCTTCTCATCCATTCGTGACCCCCGCGTTTGGCCAACGACAAGACGGCACTTCCCAAGACAATCCCCTCTGCGGATGATGTCTCCGACCGTTTCTGGCTCGGCTTTGTTGTTTATGTGGCTTGGGTGGTCCTATGACGTGAGTGTACTTTCCCTCTACATTTACCTTGCCTTTCTTTTGCATGTACATACCGCGTTTACCGCCCCGTTCTTCCTTCGGAGTGGAGCGGAGGATATGCGACGCGATGATCCCATGCACGCCAACTGGATGCGACGGAATGCGCGAACGGCGTAGAGGCGTAAACCGTTACGCTGGATGTACTTGCACTTAATTTAATTAATTGTTCACCGATAAACGAAATCAGTCCTCGCTGCAGTGCGATTCATGCCCAAGTCCAAGTGCAGTACCAGTCCCTCAATAATAAATCAGGTCTGCGGAACCGTCATGGCCAGTGTGCGGACTTTTGTATCGCATGCGATGATGAGATCGAGCAAAGAAAATGTAAGGTTATTCAGCTATAATTCCGAATCAAATATACTGCTACTAGTTGTAGTCCTGCCCGCCGTCGTATCCTCTGCATGGGCACCATTCTCGCGTAGAATTTGGACAATCTCTGCACCGGCGTCCGATTTAAGCCAGCCTGAATTGGCGAGCCAAGACGCGGCTCCCAACGCGCTGCCGTATTTTCCACCCCTTGCGTTAACATCGGCGCCATTCTCAAGGAGAAGACGGACAGTCTTTGTGTGTCCCCTCCGGGATGCGGCTTGCAGCGCGCTGCCATCTTCTCCGCCTGCCGCGTTGACATCGGCACCTCTGTCGAGGAGGAGACGGACAGTCTCTATGTGGCCTTCGTAGGATGCGACTTGCAACGTGCTGCCATATTCTCCACCCGCTGAATTAACATCAGCACCATTCTCAAGAAGGAGACAGACAATGTCTGTCTCGCCCCATCGGGACGCGGTTTGCAAAGCACGGCCATATACTCCGCCCGCTGCATTAACATCGGCGCCTCTCTCGAGGAGGAGACGAACAATCTTTGTGTGTCCCCTCCGGGATGCGGCTTGCAGCGCGCTGCCTTCTTCTCCCCCTGCCGCGTTGACATCGGCACCTCTGTCGAGGAGGAGATGGACAATCTCTGTGTGGCCCCATCGGGACGCGGCTTGCAATGCACTGCAGTATTCTCCGCCCACAGCGTTAACATCGGCGCCGTTCTCAAGGAGGAGATGGACAATCTCTGTGTAGTCTCCATGGGAGGCGATGTACAATGCACTGCCGTATTCTCCACCTGCGTTAACATCTGCACCTTTCTTAAGGAAGAAACGGACAATGTCGGTGTGGCCCGCCATGGATGCGGCTTGCAATACACTGCCATATTCTCCGCCTGCCGCGTTAACGTCAGCACCATGCTTGAGGAGGAGATCGATCTGTATGTGATGGTATACGGACGCGACTTGCAACGCGCTGGGGAAGTTTCCGCCCACAGCGTTAACATCGGCGCCGTTCTCAAGGAGGAGATGGACAATCTCTACGTGGTTGTATAGGGACGCGCCTTGCAATGCGCTGCCATATCCTTCGCCTGCCATGTTGACAGCGGCACCTTTCTTGAGAAGGACCCTGACAATATCTATGTGACCCCTGCTGGATGCGGCTTGCAATGCGCTGCCATATTCTCCACCCCCTGTGTTAACATTGGCGCTGTTCTCAAGGAGAAGACAGACAATCTTTGCGTGTCCCCTCCGGCATGCGGCTTGCAGTGCGCTGCCATCTTCTCCACCTGCCGCATTAACATCGACGCCGTTCTCAAGGAGGAGACAGACAATGTCTGTGTGACCCCTGTTCGATGCGGCCTCCAATGCGCTGCCGTATTGTCCACCCCTTGCGTTAACATCAGCGCCGTTCTCAATGAGGAGACGGACAATGCCGGTGTGGCCTCCCATGGATGCGGCTTGCAACGCGCTGCCGTATCGTCGACCCCTTGCGTTAATATCGGCGCCGTTCTCAAGGAGGAGACGGACAATGTCGGTGTGGCCCCCCATGGATGCAGCTTGCAATGCGCTGCCGTATTGTTGACCCCTTGCGTTAACATCGGCGCCGTTCTCAAGGAGAAGACAGACAATGTCTGTGTGACCCCTGTTCAACGCGGCCTCCAGCGCGCTGCCGTATTGTCCACCCCTTACGTTATCATCGGCGCCGTTCTCAATGAGGAGACGGACAATGTCGGTGTGGCCCCCCATGGATGCGGCTTGCAACGCGCTGCCGTGTCGTCGACCCCTTGCGTTAACATCAGCGCCGCTCTCAAGGAGGAGACGGACAACCCCTGTGTGTCCCCTCCGGCATGCGGCTTGCAGTGCGCTGACATCTTCTCCGTCTGCTGCATTGACATCGGCGCCGTTCTCGAGGAGGAGGTGGACGATCTCTGTGGCGCCCGATTCGGATGCGGTTTGCAACGCGCTGCCATATTCTCCACCCGCTGCATTAACATCGGCCCCCTTCTTGAGGAGGAGATAGACAATGTGTGTGTGACCCATGTTTGACGCCGCTTGCAACGCGCTGCTGTATCGTCGACCACTTGCGTTGACATCGGCACCGCTCTCAAGGAGGAGACGGACAACCCCTGTGTGTCCCCTCCGGCATGCAGCTTTCAGTGCGCTGACATCTTCTCCGTCTGCTGCATTAACATCGGCGCCGTTCTCGAGGAGGAGGTGAACGATCTCTGTGGCGCCCGATTCGGATGCGGTTTGCAACGCGCTGCCATATTCTCCACCCACCGCATTAACATTCGCACCCTTCTCAAGGAGAGCACGAACGATCTCTGTGTGGCCCAATCGGGACGCGGCTTGCAACGCGTTGCCGTACATTCCCCTTGTGTTAACATCGGCGCCATTCTCAAGGAGGAGACGAACAATTTCTATGTGGCCGTTGTCGGATGCAGAATACAAAGGTGTTCGTTGAAGTCCGCCATTAACATCGGCGCCATTCTCGAGCAAAAGTCGAACAATCATTATGTGACCCTTGTTGGATGCCAACTCCAACGCGGTGAAAACGCCGTCATCTATGTTGGGATCGGCGCCGCTTTCGAGCAGAAGGCGCACCCCTTCAATGTAGCCACAGTGGGAACACAAACATAGTGGCTGGAAGATTATGTACTGTCCGTGCAGCCAGAAGGTGTTGAAAGCATCATATTGACTGCTTCCGCTTTGCAGAAGACGCATTGCCAAAGATGTTAAGAGTGTCGGGTCATCGCATTTACAAAGGTGGTAATACCAATTTAATGCCGCATATAATCCGAGTGGATAGTCCGGTCGTGTCTCTTCAGTGAGAGGATGGTCGGCGAAGTGGAGGAGATAGCCGAGACATGTTTGTGCGAGGAATCTGTGTGACGGTCCTGCCCGGAGATCGTATGCCATGTACTCTTGGGTGAATGTATCTGACGTGAGATAGTCTGCAACAGATGCATGTGCGAGCTCCACGAATCTCCGAATTCCAACAGTAACCATTCCTTCCAGCATTTTGCACACCCTGTCTGCGTTCTCGCCCCGTCTGTTTGGGTCATACAGAAACTCCGCATTTGGGTTAGAAAATTTGAATGCAAGGGCATCCTCGAGCTGCAGCAACGTAACTGGTTTATGGGAGAAGCGGAGCCATCGAAGAACCGTTAATACATAGACCACAGCAGTGGGATGAATTCGTTTCAAGAAGCGGGAATAGACTCCAAATAAGGTGTTCGGGAGACTCGCCAGTATTGCGTCCAGATCTGGATTGAAGGAGTCGTGCAATTCAATCAGGAGACAAGCGGCTAGTCAAAACCTAGAAGCCATGAAATGGGCTCAAGCAATCAAGGGCGGAGCGGCTCACATTCCGTTGCTTTTTATTACAAGTTTCGTTGCAATCTCCTCTGCGCGACGTTTCAGATGTGATAGCTTGTGGAGCTCGCTGTCGATAAATCGCTTGATATCGTCTCCGGTGATATTTGGTGAGAGGATCACAAGTGAGGCATATTCGAACGCCTTTGAGTTCGTGAATATTTCACGAGGCTGGCTCGTGAACAAAAGGTGCAGGGACTGGTTGGTCCAATCCCGAAGGCGCGAGATGAATTCGACAAGACGATCACTTTCACCGCTCTCATCAAGTGCATCAAGGACAATATAAGTGTCTCCAAACTCCGAGAGCAACTCGTCGAGGACACCAAGAAGATCCTCGTAGGTCGGAAGAGTCTGGCCCTCAGACGACTTGTATAGCCGATCCAGAGCTGAATAGGGACTCGGAGACTGTGCGGAAAGCTGTAAAACAATTGAGTGCAGCATGATCTTCACACGTTGGCTCCGTTCATCCCTGAAGTCGAAATAGAAATACGCAACAGCGGCCCCCTCAGCACGATTGTTGAATAGCTTCCGAATCACTATGGAGCTGTACGATGTTAGCTAAATTTATGGAATGTTGTGGAGGATAGGCATCACCTCAGCACACTTTTCCCGGTACCAGCTACGGCCGATTAGACATTGGACTACAAGAAGTCAGGGGAACCTACAATTTCCTCTCATCCACAAACACCCTGGCTTGTCCTTCCATTCGCTGAACTGGGGACCGCGCAAGAACCAACTTCCAGTACCTTCGTGATGGAGCTCTTGCGTGTCGTCCTGTTTCTTCTTCATATCGGGAGGATACTGAAGCCATTTCTCGAGCTTTTGCTCGAGTCTATATGCAAATCAGCTTCAATGTATTTAACGCGCAAGATCTAACTGACTCTGAGACATGGACCCGAACGGTGATATCTTCGATTCGAGTGGTGGTGTCCGCGATTTGAACAGTCCTTTCTTCAACTCGAACGGTCGTGTCTGAGATTTGAACGGTGCTTTCCTCAACCCGAGCAACTCTGTCTGCGGTTTGACCGGTTCTCTCTTCAATTCGAGCCGTCGTCTTTGCGATTTGAACAACACCATCGTCAATTCGGGCGGTTGTGCCCGCAATTTGAACGGTGCCCTTTTCGACTCGAGCAGTGTTGTTTGCAATTTGAACAGTCTTCCCCTCAGTTCGAGCGGCGGAGAATAACTGACATTTGTGGTGACTTGTCCAACATAGAGGGTATTGTACTCACTGTAAATTGGGTGTAGCACTCGTTCCTACACTCATCCAGCCGTTTGATTTCTGCCTGTATTTCGCTACGTTTCCACCAAGATTTAAATGTGTCGACACCGGAGACTCTCGAGGTGCGCTGGCGAGAAGCCTGTCTCTGGCACTTATCTTGAATATGTCGCAAATAGCTAAGGAAAGCGATGTTAAAATTGATTTTCTCATAATGAGAAGAAATCACCTCTTGAGGTTCTCAAGTGCACTTAACAACTCAGGTGACGGCTCCTTGTACTCATTTGCTTCGGTAAGCTTGGTGAGCCCATTAAGGGTGCCTACTACCTCGTCTCTGAGTTTGGAGAGCCGCTCTTTATTCTCGCTAACCTGACTATACTCAGTAAATGATGTCTAAACTGTGAATCGCGCACCTTGTCTATCGAGTTTTTGATGTTTTGAACTAGCTGGACGAGGTCTTTGACGAAGGTTCCGACTGTGATCCCGGCCAATAAGGGATCCATAAGATGCGTGGACCGAGGGATCTCAGCGTTATCCGTGAGAGTTGAAGTTAACGCTCATTAACAGCCTTTTCGCAGCCATGCCGAAATTCGCACAGGTTACAGCGGTTTTCGAAAACATTGAGACAAACTTTTTATTTTGCCAGCGCCGAAAATTTTGATGGCTGCTAAGGATTACCAGATCTGGCGTCGGATCAGCTATATTTAGACACTGCCAGCGGCCAAAAATTCTGCGGCGTCCACACAGAATGCAATCTCAATGTGCTCTGCCCGGAAAGTCCAGTTGCAAAAGAGCTGAGGGAAGGCGCATCGGCTGACGCGAAGGCCGGCTAGGCAAAACTGAGCGGAGTGATAAATTCTGGCGCTTCGGCTGTCCTCGGTTAGGCTTGGCAACACCCAAACGGGCAATCCTTAGCAGCCATCAAAATTTTCGGCGCTGGCAAAAAAAAAAAAAAAAAAGTTTGCCTCAATGTTTTCGGAAACAGCTGTAATTTTGGATCAGACGAGGATGCACACGAGGGGTAGGCCAAGAGAATATGAATTCTGCCTTCAGGACCCGAATCCAACTTGGATCCGAGTACGAGTACTCTAAATGAAATGGTAAATATAAAAGGTAATAGAGTAGTCGCGACTCCGAAGTCTGGACTCCGAGCCGCGAGAAGAAAAACAGGTGAATGGGCGGAAAGGGAGCCAGGGGCGAGTGAATGAAGAGGAGACGAGAGTCAACAGTGTTGGAAATGAAGTCCCAAATGGCGCGAGCTCAAAGCTTTAGGATTTGCCAAAAGAGAAAGTTGATGGCGCAACAGTGGCAGTACTTCGGATCATGCCGACTCTTCTTCGAGCACACCGAAGACCAAAGACCATTATAGTAATTGTCTGAATATTCAACATTGCGACCACATCGCCGAATCGCCAATGACATGAGACCGGGTTCGAACTGTAGTGGCTCATGATCACAGCCTTCAAGTAAATATTGCATTTATCTCCTCTACATACATACGGCCGAACTTGGAAATAGAGTTTTGGATAGGACTCGGACTAGGTGGATAGTGATGTGCTGTGTACTTCGGACTTGATTGAAGGAATTCATTGTTGGATGAAGTGCGTCCTTGCTGGAAAAGAGGGGCTTGATGGTATCTTGTAGTAATGAGACAAATCTAGTCCTGATAGAAGGATACCAGAGGGCAGAAGTGTAACGGAGTGACTGAATCGCTAGTGGAACGACGTGGGAAACGCGAGAACTCGTCTTTGCTAACCGAGGTATTGGAGCCAAGAATCGGCTGCGAGCGTGACGGAGGCAGACCGGGCAACGAACGTGGCATGGGATCGAGGCGAGGCGCAAACGAGCTCGCGGAAGGGGCAGAACTGCGCCGAGCGATAGACGAGACCGAGGCCGTCTGGCGGATCGTTTGGGAGCTTGAAGAAGGTAAACTGGACTTCGAAGCCGGCGGGGCGATGCGCCGGGGTGCAGGCGTACTCGTGGAAGGCGTCGAGCTGCGTCGGCCGATAGAAGCAGTCGCCTGGCGGACGTGGCTTGACACAGGCTTGGTCCGACGATGGTTTGCGCTAGAATTTGAGGGTCCAGCGACGTTCTCCGTCCTCTGGATCTTCAAAGACGAGGTTTGTAAGGGAATAGTACATGGACGTGACACGAACAGGTAGTTGCTTCGCGGTCCGACCAGAAGGACGAGGTTCGTCAGAACAAAGGGTAATAAAATGAACGAGCACTGTATTTTGGTTAGACGGGAGTAAAACCAGGAAGATGTAAGGCGACAAACCGCGTGAAATGTCTGTCTCTAATTTTGCTTTCTTTCCAGGCCGGCCGGCTTCGACGGCATCCTGGATATCGTCACTATAACGGTCCGTTCATCGAGGTTACGATTATAGAGGGCGCGGGATGGCACTCACGACGGGAGCACTGCTTCAGCGCCCTCAATGAGGGGACCGAAGACGTCGGCGAACCACTGGACCAGATCAGCAGGCTTAAGCGACTGTTGGAGCGAAGCAACAAGGAAAAGAAAGAATTGGGAGTAAATAGCAGGAGTTTTGTGGGGAGGAAGGGGAGATTTGGCTTGGAGGAGCAATAATTTGTAGGTCCGCTGGGTAAATAGATTTTGGCTTATCAACTATGTACCACGGATAAGTCCCTTCGTGTTCTTCAAAATAAACGAGCTGCGTACATCGTATGCGCGAGAAGATGGGTTGTGGCCCGTCATGTAATCAAAATAGCAGGTCGCCAAGGCGAGTTTACCAGCGCGAGTAAGATTCTCAAGGTCGTTGTCCATAGCAATTTTGGCAGCCATCCAGACATCCTTGGAGATCCATTCTTGATTGAGGCTGAATGCTAACTTGTTGATGCGCGCGCCAATAGCGTCGACAATGAGTTGAGGAGGAGTGGACGACATTGTAGAGACTTGGCGAGTATGGTGGGCAGCGTAGGGTGTGCGCGTGGTAGGGGCGAGCGAGGGCGAGGGCGAGCAGGACTGTTTAAAAATTGTGATGTTATCTATAATCATGTTATGTTCCCACAGTCCTTTCAGGCACTTGGACCGGGAGTCAACCTCAAATATGACTATCAGGCGATGTTTAAGTTGGTGCTTAACGTTCCTGACAAGTGAGCGCAAATTTTGTTCGTGCGTTTCAATGAAACGAGCGTCATACCCTGGTTTAATACGTGGTATATAAATTATACAGTGGGTAAGATCCGTGAAAAAAAGTCTTGTCACACATGCGAAGACATGGATCCATTGTCTTTTATCGGAAACCATGCTGTCGAGTCTATGCAACATGTAATCCCGTTTTCTCCTGAGATACCAGCGTTCCCTGGTCTGATTGTGGTGGTGTATACGAGCCAGGGCTTGCCTGCATTGATGGAGGAGAGGCAGGAGTATACGAGCCAGGGCTTGCTTGCATTGATGGAGGAGAGGCGGGAGTATACGACCCAGGACTGGACTCGTGTGGCTGCGGATGAGCGTACTGTACATGTTGCATTGGCGGAGCGCCCTGCGCTGGATACATCTGCGGTTGGCCGTAAGGCATCGACTGCCCGGGCTCCGCAACATAATATCCAGCTTGAGTAACCTGGGGCGGCGCGGCGTAGACGTACTGCGGCTGAGGTGTCCAGTACTGCTGCTGTGGCAGAGGTTCTCCTGGTTTGAATTGTTTAGTGAGAATACGAGTGTCACGGCGAAAGAACACGCACCGACGCCACCAAGATTCCACCACACTTTCTTGACCGACATAAAGAGGACGATAAATAAGATCGTGATGCTGAATCCTGTGATGAGGAGGTTGCTCGCGATGTTCGCGCCTTCAAAGACGGCGACACCGGCGGAGTTTGGGATACCAACCGGGGAAAACACGATCGTGAAGATCATGAGGAACAGGCTGAGAATGGAATAGAGGGGGACGACGGCGTATAACATCAGGTTTGTGATCTGAGGCCGCGTGAGTACATGCAGCGTCAGCAAATGAGAGAGGAAATCAGGCACCTTGTCTGACATCCCAGCCTTCCTCCATGAACGCCACAACAACGACGTCGTGACGGCCACATCAACGGCCATGAGGACCGCGAAGGCGTTGTACGCGTAGTACAGTTGTAGACGCACATTATCCCGATGCTCAACGATAGCTTCTGTATCGAGTTCGAAGGCATCTATCTGGCTAAACTTCACATGGTGTCCATTTGTACGCTTCGGTTGCAGTGCCAAATATAAATGTAAGGGTGGCGAGGGTAGCATGTAACGCGATGAGCGCTGGGTGATGGCCACCAAATTTTCCATCCGTCGCTGCGCGCAACTGGGTCTCCCGGTTCCACAGGACGGCGATGAGAACAAGGAACTGAAGCACGAACGCCCAGTCGTAAAAGAGATTGCCGATGAAATAGAGAGTCGGTAGCAGCAGAATTGGCAGCTCACTCGAGAAAAAGGAGGTCGCATCCAGGGCTGGGATGTTCTGGAGGATGATCTCCGCGATATACGCGGCATTTGACAAGGAGAAGAAACTGATTGTGGGGAGTAGGAAGGCGTAAGGAGCGCGATGACCCCGCGAAGTGAGCAATGCGACGAAATTCCAGATGGACATGATGCCATAGAGTAAGGCAAAGATGCACAGCAGTGCGAAAAGTCCCTGAAATTGAAGTGAGAGCAATAACATAGAGATCTGCAACATGCTTACTGCAGTCAGTGGATCTGGATGGAATCCATCTTCGTTGTCGAAGTCATCGAACTGACAAGCCGCGGGCAGAAACAGGCAGGAAAGAACGAAAGACAAGACAAAAAGCATCCTCAGTCGGGTCGTCAGGGGCGCGTAAACAGGATGGGTGGGGCCTTTATACTTGAAATGGGCTGTTGTATAAAAAAACCAGTGCCGACGATCAGATTGGTATCACTTTACGTCGTTCTTACATTGTTAGACAGATGGCTACCAGGGAAAGTTCAAAGTAGCGCCTATAAGATGGACGGCATATGCTGTTGAATGAGGATAAATTGCGACACGCGTGAAACGGGAAGGGAAGGGAAGGAAGGAAAGGATGTATTACTGCGGTGGCGGGTATCAAGATACGTTGAGGAATATTTTTGAAGTGGGTGATAGCGACAGCGAACAAGTGAGAGTGTGAATCGGCTAACGCCGCATTAATAGAGAGACTTTCAACGGCTCTCGGCAGCGTAGGGTCATTTGACAGCGGCGACTTTGCCCGCAACTGACACAAAACTGACAAGACAGCCTTTTGCGGCAGAATCGATAACTCGAGGTCTTGCACAAATGCTTGGGGGCCTAGCTCATGGCTGCAGATGATCGATGGGTGTAATAGATAAGTAGCAGACTCTAAAAGGACTCCAGGGGCAGGAGGGAGTTGTAGGAGGGAGGAAGGCCGAATTAGGAATGCGATCAGCTGACATAATACACGCCAATTTTTTTTCGTTCCAATTTCTTCGGTGTTCAATATCAGCGGTGGAGAACAGTCTTGCGTGCACTATTCTTCTGACGTGTAAGCCTTCATCAAGTACCGTGGCACCTTCAGCTCAGCGCTACTCGTTAGGTGGTACATACCCTCATGCGCAAGAAGACGCTGGATGCAAGTTTCTCGCATCCTGTATGGTACCAGATCTGTTTGGCATAGCCGTGGGCTTTTTTCTACCTCGCGAGGTTGGTTTTCACTCCATTGGTGGATCCCCAATAGACCTTCTCTCACAGTTTTCTCGATTCTTCGTACACCGCTTCCTGAGCCGCCGCCGCCTCCTTTGGCATTACCCTTTGCCTCAGTACAGTCTATCACAGAGGCAGAAATTGACCGCTATGTGGCGCCGTTGTACCAGCGCAAATGGCTTATATTTACGGAGATGCCGAACCTGATTCTGACCGACGACGCCCTTGAAAGGAGCGCGCGCACGGTGCCCATGCTCGGGAAAAAATTCTGGTTTCTCCGGGGCCGGGCTGCTACGAACTTTCTGGCGGACGTGGTCGATTTTGCGCGTCAAGAGAAGGTGCGTCCTTATAATTTGGACGTGAACTAAGTATCTTATCTGCGAAATACAGCACGAACCGAGGATTACTATGCTTTTGGGACGAGTGAAGCAACATGTACTCGTACGGATGCACACCACACGTACCCTGGGTGATACCGAGGAACTCTCCGGGACAAACGTCACGCCAGGCCTTTCCGTTCGTGACCTACGCCTCGCGATCCTACTCGAAAACCACTTTCAGGACAAATACGTCGCGTCTCGACAAGCGCTGCCCCTCCCGCCATTGCTTCTACATCCGGACGTGCCCGATCGCGACAGGATTCGTCGCTTGCAGGATTCTAAAATCCCCCGAGCGGCGAACACTATCCAGGCCGACACAAAATGGACCCCATCGTCATTGACGATGTCCGCGCTCCCACCCTTGCCCGAACACGAAAGTGCGGAGACGATATGTACAAACGCGCACTTTGACGCCTTTCTGCGTCCGCTGTACACGCGGGGGTGGCATGCTACGTTTCTACCCATCGTGGGCGAGGACAAGCTCTATGTGCCGATGCTGTGTCTGACGGGTTTCTTCCGTTTCACCGACCTCACAGCGGCAATTGCGTTCATCCGCGACGTCGTGGGGTATCCCTGGTACAAGGAAGACAAAGTGCGTTTTTTCTTATTGAAACTCTTAACTTTGCTTATTTTTCATTTTGTTCGCAGGCGGAGCTGCACTTTCTCGTTGACGCACAAACCGTCCGGGCGCAGTTGGTGTACCCGCCCGAGCACGTCGCACTGACAGTGGGGAATCTCCGTGCAGCGTGGCGCATCGAGCAGATATTCCACGACGACTATTTTGGGTCCGCTCGGATGAGCGACGTACACCCATACCGCAACCACGGTACCCACCAGCCGGGAAGTGTTGAGGAGCTGCGACGTACACGGGAAGCACCGTTGCGGCTCTTTCATCTGCGACATAACGCAAAGATGGCGCGGATGCGCAGGTAGCCGCCTTTTGACTGAGGCGTTGCCCATCCGTCGGACTGTCGCAGGGGTGGCTGCACTACATCCTCATGCCGTCAAACAATCGCTCGTTGACCCGAGATCGCATGGCGTTTTTCCATGTATCGAGACATTAAAAGTATACATACTGTACCTGTGGATTTAATTTGCGACCATGAATTCGAAGCTCCTCAACTCCTTTTTTCTTTTGGCGCCAACGACTTGCAAGCGTCATTCAACGTCTGACAAAAATAATAGACCTCCGAAGAGGTAGTGGCTACCTATATGGGGGACATGGCCACCAAATTCACCACTTTGACGCACAAGGCGCCCCATGCTTTTCTCCGAAGAGACAGGTAGACCTCCAAGGAGGGTTCGTGGCTACGAGTGATGGGCATGTTCCAACAGATTCGCCATTAATGCGCGCACAGAGCGGACATGCGACATAAGATAGGAGTCAAATCCAGACCTGATCATCTGAGTTTTGTACTGTGTGCCGCGCCGGTTAAGTCTGAATTTCTGAAATCGAGGAATCTGAAGGCTGTGAAGCCTTCGGGCTTCAGGCCTTATGCTTCAAGGTCGGACTATCGATCCCGGCCAGTACTTACTCGGAGACTATAGTAGAGCGTGCGAGAGTCGGCAAGAGCCTGATCGTAGATCATTTTTGGGCATCACTAGTCTTCTTCAAGCTTCAAGTTCCATCCACCACAGCGACGGTCCACAGCCTCCGCTGGCCCACAAGCACCTAGCACTTGTCCACAGACATGCATACCACGATCGACGGCCTCAGAAACCACTTTGGCGCTACAATTTGATTGTTTGCCATTCACCCGGACGCTGCTCGTTCGGGATCCTTGGTTAAATAACATGGTCCTGAGTCCCGACTGCTACTTAGTGAATGATCCTCAACTTGCTCGATGCCAACAAAGTACTGGACTCCAAAGAACACGCTGCGATATTTTGCGGACTTGTTATTTCTTCGATCAAGCCACGTTCATCTGATAAAGCTGCCGAAAATATGGCTAAGGTTGGCCTAAGGGGTGTGTTCTTTTCCACCTTAAATCCTTTCTGATCACCGGATCTTCCTCAGCGGCACAGAGATCCAAGAAGACAACAACGGGGCTCTCTTTCGTTACGGTGGCCGCTTCCAAGTCTCTTCTGTTGGGTCTTTTTACCGAAAGTCGGTGCTTTCCTCCATTATGGGCCAAGAAATTTTGTCCTTGCTCCCTGACCGAGAGGCAGCCATCTGTTCGTGCTTTCGTTCTTGTAATATTTATATTTAATCTTGTCTTCTTTTCAGTTTGGAGCCTGGATCAAGTTATGTCCGCACATTCGGTCCTGCGCCTACTCGGCCCCTTCTTCGACTTTTACGCCTGGCCTCAACCATACGCCGCCCTCAAGCTCGCAGACACCCTTCTCTATAATACCGCACAGACCCGAAAATTTAATGTATTTCTGATGAGGGAAAACGCGAACCTCCGAAGAGGAAACGGTGGGCCGTATATCTTAAAGCATCGCAGGAGTTGCCCAAGAGCGTTCGTGCTTGCGGCTTCTTCGTCGGCCGTTGGGAGAGGTGATGGAATCAGTTATGGCATCACTTGCCAAATCGGGGTTCTGGTTTACTTTAAATACGTCCTCCGACCCACCTCCTCTTTCTTCCTCCCACGATTCCCGCGCGTCCTCGCCGAGTCCTCACCCTCGCCACGCCAACGCCAGCGCCCTCGTCCTCGTCCTCCTCTCGCCTACACCACCTCGTCCTCGTCCTTTTTTTTACACAATGCCAGCAAAAGAAGCAAAAGACGGGGTTCTCTCCGCCATAGACGACGCCATAAACCGCACCACATTTAACCTCGAATCCCCGGCGGTTTCTGAACAAGCCTGGGCTGATCTTGATTCGCCACCAGCCCTTGTGATCGAAGAGCTGATGAGGGACGGAAGGCAAGCAACGGCGAGGCTGTATTGTTCTTTTATGAAAGGGCACCTGCTTCCGCTCGGGGCTTACGACGTGTGTCGCTTGTTCGAGATCGTGAACATTGAACTGACTTGCGCAAAGACTATCTGGCAAAAACTTTTCACCCATCGGACTTTCAAACGCCTACTCGAACGGCCGGGTTCGCCACTGGGTTCCTCCGAGGCAGGACACATCTACTCGCAGTTTTTCTTCCTCTGGGTCGCCGCCCTTGAAACGTCCCTCGAGCCCACGGTCTTCACTGCGTGGTTTGGAGATATCTTCGGCCCCTTGATCGAGGCCGCCGAGCACCAAATTGCACCGTGAGTCTTTTAACAATTTGGCGCCGCATCCTACGTCACCGCCGCACGCCTGCAATCCTCCATAATCATCCTCCCCCTCCTTCCTTCTGTGTTGCAGTGTAACCTCCAATCATGTATAATCCTTGTGACCGGGACGCTGCCGCCCATGCCATCTCTGGCCAAAAAGCTGAGGCTCGACGCCGAGTCCAAGTTCGCCCGATGTGTTCCACGTATTTGCCTTCTTCTTCCGGCCTCATTGATTCCTAGCATTCGGATTCTTTCTTGGGCTATCATTCCAGAGCGGCATTGTACCTGTTAGAAGGCGATACCATTTCTCGGAGTAGCGGGTGCCTGTGCCCGCCGTTAGCACTATATAAGCCCGCACGTCTACAGCTCAAGAGCAGCAAAAATGCCGTTTCCAACTCTTTGTGCGGTCGTCGTTCTTGCGCTTCCATACGTAGGTCGCGATGACATGCTCAGAGTGCGGCAAGCTTATTGAACCTTCTAGGTCAGTGCGTCGGGCATTAATCGTGTACAAGCTAGAGATGCTGCTTGGACGCTGCAGGGATGTTACACGTTGGTATTCCAGAGTGAAACCTTGACAGCTTGAACTCACGCTGTACTCCGCGCCGTCCAGTGATTCAAGTGCGTCCCGCGCGCTCGCAGGAGCCTCTTATGTCAACGCTTCTGCCATGACCGTGGAGTCGTGCATCGCATTCTGCAGTACTGGTGGATTCAGCTTGGCTGGCGTTGAGTTCGGCGACGAATGCTGTTCGTTTTTCTCATTATTTCGTCCCCGTCTCTGTTTTTATCTTATTGGGTCATTCTAGACTGCGACCACGCGCTCCAGTCCTCTGCGACACTCGCAAACGCAGGGAATTGTAATACCCCATGCAGCGGTAACTCCACTGAGCTGTGCGGGGCAGGAAATTTCGTGGACGTCTATTGGAATGGCGCCCCCATCCCCGTCATTCCGCAACAGGTTGGAACCTGGAAATATGACGGTTGTTTCTCGTATGTCCTCAAGCAACACAATCTGGATTTGACCCTTATGCTCTCTCCAGTGATAGTACCACTTCGAGGGTGCTCCCTAACCGGCAAATAATTCCAGGAGGCGTAACGGTTGAGAGCTGCACTTCTGCATGCAAAGCGAATGGGTTTGCTGTCGCTGGGTTAGAGTTCGGTCAAGAATGCTGGTGTGGCAGCTCGCTGCCCACATCTTCCTTGTTGAGCGATAGTGACTGCTCAACAGCATGCACGGCGAACACCACAGAGTTCTGCGGCGGCGCGAGCAAACTGACGGTGTACCAAGACACCACGGGCCAGATCTGTCTCTCAACCTCCCACTCAGCCAACTTCAATCTCGCAGCTGTGTTCCTCACCCCACCGACCACAGGCGCCGCATCGGTTCCCCTCCATGTCACCCTAATCCAAACAGTCACGCTTGTCAGCTGGTCCATTCTTTCCGTACGTTCGCTTCCATTCTTCCTTGGGACGAAAATATAACAGATATACTTCGCAGACTGCAAGCGGTGTGTTTACGTCTGAGGTTATGACGAATGGCGGACTGTTGCCCATCTCGACCTCGCAGCCCAACTTTAGAACAGCCTCGCTTGCCGTAAAGCCCGGCGACTCCCCGATCTTTGTTACGACTCAATTCCCCCCGACCGCGGTTGGACCCTACTGCACCATGGCCAACCCCGTCTCCGGTCCAAACGGTCCCCAAGCGCTCGCCCTCAGCGGCCGCAGTGATCTCTGGGCTCTTTGCCCGAACTCCACAGCCAGCGGCAGGGTAGATGTCGTCTACAGCCCAGTCGCCAACCACCCGCACTACACGCTAGCCAGCTGCCAGTCGGTTTATATCACTCTCACGGATATTTAAACCAGGTTTCATTATACTGGAGGTTAACAGTACATATGTACTAGATGCATGATATCTTGACTTGGCAATGATACGTAGGCTTGAGTGGATGAGATAAAGAAAGAGGGGCATAGGTTAAGAGCATAGAGGAAAGCGATAGCGATAGCAAAATGTCAGTAGCAATAGAGAGCAATGTCGATAGCAAGAGAGAGTGATATGTTGATAGCAAGAGAGAGCGATATGTTGATAGCAATGGAGAGCAAAACAGCGAAACAAAACAAAACAAGCATCAAGCGAACATCCATGGGATGAGTAGCAATGTCAAAAGCAAAAAAGAAAGCGTCTAGCTGTAGCAAATCGAGCGAAAGCAAAGCAGGAATGAAAAAGTCAGTGTGAAAAAGGGGTATGATTACGCAACGGCGTATTGGCTTGGCGAAACGATCCCATCAGGGCGCCTCGTCTCACTACGCGCAAGAGCCAGCGGCTTTTGCGCCCGTTTCCCGCCGCTCGCGAGGGGTGCAGCGTTCTCGTCATTGACAACACGCAGCTTGTTGTGCTTCTTCCGGAGCGACAGCGGCGGCGTCCCCCCGCCGTTAGCATTCGTATCGCGGTCCTGCAACAAGGTGAGCGGACGCAGCCCAGGCGACCCCGGCTTCGCGGTATTGCCGTACACGGCGTTGGAAATCTTCCGCTGGAGTTGAGCTGGCTTCGCAATGACACGCGAAGACCATTGCGCCAAGGACGCCATCGCGGACGGCGTGGTCGGCGCGTTCTCTGCGTCGGCGGGGGTAATGGGCGAACCATGGTCACCGGACGTGATGTACACGATGCTGGAGCGGCGGGCGGCCAAGTTGCGCGAGGTCTGCGTGACGTGCTCCGGGACGGGCAGCGGCAGCGGGGGCGGGCGTTGCTTCGATGTGGGCTTGGCGCCGACGGTGTTGTGCGGCGTGCTCTCCGCTTGTGGGCCCGAGTTGAGGCCAGCTTCGAATTCGAACAGTGTAGCCGTGGAGGCTGCTGAGGGAGGCAACACGCTGACGTTGAACGAGTCCGAGGACAGGCGGGCGTCGTGTGGAACTTCGGACTGCAGGCCTAGCCGGCGAGAGGAGAGGCCTCGAGCCAGTTTCACGGGTTGCTGCTCTTCCTCTTCCCTGACCGCATGCAGACCCAGAAGCGTATTGGGGACAGAGTCACCGCCGAAAACCGTGGCGCGTCGTCCAATATCCACGTTGCTGGGGACGGCGATGTACTGTCCGACTTTGTTCTCCAACGCGCGACTTATATCTTCCCTCCAGTTTGCGAGAGAATGGATACCGTCCTTACCGAGGCCGAGACTGCAATCAATGTGAGTATATACAACAATCTAAACAAGAATCCCGTACCTGGGCAAGCTGAAGTGATGTCTCTTGTGCATGGACGTCTTCTTCGGTCTCGCCTGTGCGCGGCTCCTCGCGGGAGTCGAATGGATCTGGGGAGAGGAAAAGTCCTCCCCAAATTCATTAAGCTGTCTCGCGGCGCGTTTGCCCTTCGCACGACTCCAGCTGTTTGGCGGGGTCCAATCGCCCTGCTTGATCTTCATGTTGTCGCCGACCTTGAGCCCCGGAACCAGGAGTGGGAGAACTCCGGCGGTCAAGGCATCGATCTCGTTCATGTCATCAACGGCGCCGAAGGAGAAGCCCGATGAGAACGATTTCTTGTGCTTGAGGTGCGCCAACCGAGCGGCTCTGACATTGGGGGGCGTAGGAGGGAGCGGGAACGAGGGCGGAGGGCTGATGTTGAAGGAGTCGGTCGTGGGGCTCTGCTGAACGGACGAGCTCGAGCGAGTCCGGAGATGAGCAGATTGCCGGTGAGGTTTGTTGGGGCCGACACCACTGGCGGCCACCAGATGGCCACCAGTGGAAGTCCGCTTTTCAGGCGAGCCGGGAACCATCATGGTTTGAGCGAGGGTAGAGTAATGACGCTGTGCAACCATGATTTGGCTGGCGTAGGCCAAGCTCGCATCGGCAGCGGAAATGTGCGAGCTCGCTTTGGAGTCGTACCTCAGCCTTCCAAACTGTGCGCTCATCTCGGACTGGGTGGAATTGTGGATCGAGACAGGCAAAGACGAGTCCTCATTCTGCATGGGGAGCGGAGGCGTCAACGGAGTGTTATCGTCTTCCTCCGGAGGAAGAACAGAAAGCTTGGGCATGGGCGACATCATGCCAATTGCTCGGCTCATCTTGCTCTTTCCATCCACCGCATCGCCGTTCGTCATCCAGACATCGCCGCTGCGGCGGCCCTCGACGACGGTGACACTAGCGCTGGTGCTGCGCTTGTATTCGTGAGACCATTTGTAAGTAGGAACGCTTCCCGCCGGAGAAGGGCCGCGAAGAACATTAGCCGGGAGATCGCCTCGAGCGTCGAAGAGGCCTTGGGGAATAGGAAGCGGAGACCGGAAGAGGAGGTTGAGCGCCAAAAGCGGGGAAGAGAGAGTGACCGATAGGATGAGCAGAATGGACGCTGCTACGGGCGTATGGGAAGTCTGTGGTGCAAGCAGGAGGTAAGGTAATGAAAGCGCCTAATGCAAATGTCAGCGCCAGCATGGAGAACGACATGAAACGACGTACGAGGGGAGCCCAAATTGTAATTAACCAACCTATGGCGCGGTACACGGAAATATCGACGGTAGCACCTGGGGCCGCAGCGAGAGCCACGAGACTCTTCTCTGCGTCGGTGTTCACTGGGGCGAACCCATAACCGCCCAACACCTTGGCATTAGCCATCGCTGGCGTGCTTGGGCGGGTAACAGCGGTGTGGGACGGCAATAATTCGGCATTCAGGTTGGTCGTGCTACCGTTTTGCGAGCCTTCGTGGTCTTCCTGGTGGCGAGTGGTGGGATACGACCACGCCGAGACGGTCTTTTGGGTTCCGTTAGTGGAAGTGAGCCATGACGTTTGCGAGTCCAGTCGCTGACGAGGAGTGTCGGGAGGGTCAATACGGCGGAACGGGTCAGGGTCGCTGAGGCTTTGTGCTGTGGGTGATAAAGGACCGTAAGTAGAAGGAAGGGGCGGAACCGGAGGAGCGTCGGGAGGCGTGGAGCTGCTGAACCAGAACGAAGACTTGGCTGGTACCGAAGGATGCGAGCCCTGTGCTCGACCGCCGTGGGCTGACGGCGCGTGCGTGGAGAAAGACCAGGCCGAAACTGAATTGTGGCGGGAGCTGGCGTTGGATGCATTGGAGGTGATCCACGATGCACCGTCACGAATGGCATCGATTTCTTCGGTGGCAAACGACGGCCTCGGCTGTTGTTCCATCTGCCTAACGGGAGGCCAAGGCTCTGACTCGTCCTGCACAACGGCGAGGTTGCGCTTGATAGCAAGCAGCGTGCCAATGAGGCAGCAGAATGCGATGGAGCTCAGAATGGCTATGGTGCTTGTATAAGACACAAGCCCAATGAATAGGCTAGGAATTCGGGCGCCGGAGAGAACAACCGCGATGCCGGTGGATGTTGTAACTAGCAGCACGGTAGGTGTCCAGAGCATCCAGTGCTTCGCGCCGAATGATACCGAGCGCCCCATCCGAACATGGAGGAGGGTGAGGCCCGCGACGACGAGGAGACAGGTTTGCCTGAGCGTCATTGCGATCCATAGTCTGAGCGACGATGCCGGGTCCAGAGCCGCTGCGGCGTCCGAAGGGCCCCCGGTGTACTCGTTGATAGTCTGCCAAATGAATAGCGCAAGGGCTAGGACATCTAAACCAGCCAACCAGATGTGGCTTCAACCATAATCTTCAGTAAGCTTCGGCTTAGTTGACAGTCTTCGCTCACCTTTTGTCTGCCGGGGAAAGCGATCTGAAGTTTGGAAGTCCAAATTCAGCCTATATTTACACTGATTAGTATTCCCCAAGTTGGCGCCAGGAACAAACGAAGCGCACGGGAGCAACACGTCGGCTCAACCTGAGAAAAATGAGTTCCAGCGAAACTATATCGAAAAAATTCACTTACGGGTGGGGAGGTAGAATAGGAATTACTATACGAAGAATGACAAACACGGAAGAAAAAACGACAGGAAAGCAAGAGCGAGAGCTGGAAGCAGAGGGATCATGGTGTGCGATTCGTTGGGAGTCTTGAGAGAGCGTGGCGAGAGAGCGTCGAGTGCGTAGCGCGTAAAAGGCTCAAGGCCTTCTGGTGAGACGTTAATGACCGTAGGATGGAGGCGGGGAGAACGAAAACAAGAGAGAGTCTTCAGGATCGCGTTGAACCAGAGTCACGGGACCAAGTATATAGGGACCCACACTTACGTCAACATCAACTTTGGAAATCAACAGCTGACAACAACACAGCCCTGCGCAGCCACTGTGGCGGCAATGCGCATGCGGTGAGAGAAAAGAAATTCGAGAAGCCTCTTCGGTTTTGCAGCCGACCATACGCGGGACCGCCGATACTGAAAACTACTTATCGCCCTCATCCATATCCATGTCGGCCACGAGGTCCCGTTCTTTTGCTTCCTTCATGTGGACACTCCCCGAGAATGATGCTTTTAGCAAATAACACTCTCGTCCAGAAATACCAGCTTGAACTCCGGGGTACTGCTCTGCCAATGTCTGTGCTTAATACGTGAAATGTCTTCGACGCTGTCCACCGATGACATATGACTTTTTTTCTTCATGTGGTCGCCTGTGGTTTTGTGAAGCCTGCCAGATCTCGGTGTTTAGGTTCTGAACGACGCCTTGCAGCTACTTATCGGGCTTCGCACGCCGCATGCTGCACTCCCGCGCCGTCCCTGATCCGTCGAAGAGTCTGAGGTATAAGAATACGTACGTTGAGCCGCAAATCTCCAGAGGAAAAGATGTTTCTTCAGCTCTCTCTCGTCGTCTCAGCCTCGCTTTCCATCGTCGGCGCATTGTCTGGTAGCCATGGTCGGCCCCATGCCAACTTTATGCCTAAACCGATCATCCCAATCGTCCCTGTTGAACAAACTGGCCCAGTGACTAGTAAAAACGGAACTGTCTTGCCTCCGTACAACACTACCTTCACCTTTCAGCAGCTCATCGACCACAACAATGTGCGTTTCATGATTATTTATCTATCAATGAGAAACGCAGCTCAAAAGACAATAGCCATCTTTAGGAACATTCACCCAGCGGTACTGGCATACCTATGAGTTTTACGAGGACGGTACGAAATACTAACGAAACGCGATCAACTAAGACTGATCGCTCTCAAGGTGGACCGATTATATATTCACTCCGGGTGAAGCCAATGCGGCTCGTAAGTATACCATTGAGTGAGATGACTTGAACTTTTACTGATTCCTGTAAGCGTATTTCGGATACCTCACCAACGGCACCATAAACGGTCGCATCGCACAACAAGAGAATGGGGCGGCTGTTGTTTTGGAGCATAGGTTTTACGGATTAGGTGTGTGGTCCACCAGTTTCATTGTCTCAAGCGCTAAGAAAATATAAAGCAATCCTCTTCCGGACCTTAGCGTCAAGAGCTTGAAATTGCACACCTTACAACAGGTCGGTTAACGGGAACGGCCAAAAACCGCTCTTCTGAAATTTACATTTGTTTCCAGGCCATCGATGACCTGGAGTACTTCACGAAGAATGTCGTTCTTCCCATGCCCAACGGAGGTAAACTCACACCAGCAACCACACCGTGGATATTAGTCGGTGGAAGCTATTCAGGTGAATAAGCTTTTGGTTCCGCCGAGATATTTTTTTGAATCTCTTTAGGTGCCCTCACAAGCTGGACCATGGTGAACAAGCCCGGGCTCTTCGCTGCAGGATATGCCTCTAGTGCCGTCGTCGAAACCATCCTGGACTTCTGGCAATATTTCGAACCCGAGCGCCTCTTCATGCCCGCGAACTGCTCCGCGGACATCGAGAAGGTCATTGCGCATATCGACCAGGTATATTTATTCTCCTTCTTGACGAAGTACTAGGCTCACGATTGCGTAGGTCTTCACTGGGTCTGACCAGAAAGCCATCCAGGCTATTAAAACTCCTTCGGAATGGGTGACCTGACACATCTGGACGACGTCGCAGGATCGCTCCGCAACAATCTTTGGGACTGGCAGGGCTTGTCGCTGACATCCGGTCCCGGCGCTCAATTCTTCAACTTTTGTGATGCGCTCGAAGTAAAGAACGGTGTGAACGCCCCCGCAGCTGGATGGGGGCTCGACCACGCTCTCGCCGCATGGTCTTCATATTGGTCGACCACCTATCTCGCCCTCCGTAAGTTGATGAATCCCTTTCGAAACTTGCCCAGCCATTTATGTTCCTTGCTTTAGTTTGCGGAGATGATGATCCCGAGTTAGTCGCACTGTCCTCACCCTGCATTACCCGCTAACCTGTGTCAGGGATTGCTTAGGAAGCTACGACACCTCCCAGGCTTACTGGACTGACACGTCGATAGACAATGCAGGCAGATCCTGTGGGCAGTTTTCTTTAATTACTGGACGGACTATGCTTACCCGCACCTAGGGTTCTGGATTGTGTTCGTGATTGCCCGAGGTTCACTCAGGCTCCTCGCTGACTTCTTTCTCTTCGTGCAGGTGCAACGAAGTTGGTTTCCTGCAGGTGCGAAATCCGTGTCCCTTTCATTTGCCGCTTATTCACCAGCCCCAAGGATTCGCCTCCTCCGGGAATCCGTCCCTGGTGACCCGACTGGTCCAACCTCCTTATGACCTGGTGTGTTCTCATTTGAAAATGCATAGTATACGAGGCTCTAAGACGCTGCGTTCTCTAGCGCCAATGCCAACAAATGTTCCCTGCGGCCTTCCCTAAACAGCCCAATGCTCAGACTGTTCAGACAGTACGGACAAACCAGCTATACGCGGGGTGGAACGTCTCGATATCTAACTTGTTCTTCGCAAATGGACAACGTTCGTAGTGCCTCTCCTCCAGAAATTCTTACTGACAACTCATGAGTGCAGGCGATCCCTGGAGATATGCGACTGTTTCCGCACCCGGAGTCACCGTCCAGAGCACACCGAAGCAGCCCATTGCCGTTGGCGAAGGCTATCACTGCGCTGATCTCCGTGCGTGCCCTTCATTTCATTTGCAGCCTGCTGACCCGCAAACTCATGCCACTCTCACAGTGACCCGGGAAGGCGCTGCAAACCCTACAGTTGCCGCCGTCCAAGCCCATGGTCTTGCCTCGATCCAGACTTGGATCGCGGCCTGGAAGCCCGCGAAAGCACATGGCACTCGACAATTGGACACCCTGGAGCCGAGCACTAGATTTATTAAACCGCTGCAAGGGTGGTTCAGAACACCTGTTTTCTAGTTCGCCCATCCTGTAAAACAGTTTTAAAATGTTCATTTAAGGCTTTTGAGGCGATGCTTTTCGCTGCTGGGTATTACACGGTGGTTAGTCACCTGGAGAAGTTGTTTCCTGCTGGTGCGAATGTACGGTCGTGTACTGAGTGACTCCATATAATTGATGGTATGGTTTGATTCCATCAAAAGGGTAAACCACTTTCTCCCAAACACCTTGCAGGCACCACTTCCAGACAACATGGAGACGCGGTTGCTTCTAAACCAAATGGACTCTAGCGTCTATCCGGTCTTGACTCTGCCACCAGAAATCACGTCCGAAATCTTTGTTCATTGTCTGCCTGGGTTACAGCACGTCGTGAACACGAATGCAGCCCCGCTCCTGTTGATGCGGGTCTGCAGAACGTGGCGCAAAATCGCAACCTCGACGCCTGCGTTGTGGACCACATTTTACGTCGACGAAAGGACTCCTGTTAGCTTTACTCGTTTGGCTGAAATAGCAGGATCCTGGTTCAAGCGTGCTGGAAAATGCCCACTTTCTGTAAAAATATTGGGATACCTGACCACTGAGGGAAATGTTGCCATGCTGGAAACACTGCGGCGCCATTCGCGAGACATTTACTCGTTGGAGCTACATACGGATATGGAGGACCTGGAGAGGATGAGCATGGATGTACCCCTCGATTTGGTGCTCCTTCGGAAGTTGTCCATCCTCTTCACCGGAGATACTCTGGACGCGCATGACTGTATCGAGATATTCGGCAACAGCCCTCGGCTACACGAAGTGTTGTTTGTCGCGGCCCCGCCCTCATTTTTTGCGCTTCCGTGGCAGCAGCTCACGAAATTTACGGGGGAGCTATATACTGTTTCGCACTGCATGGAGGCACTGCGTCTCATGCCTAACATCACCGAGTGCGCCTTCTCAGCGTGTCGGCCAGAGCATTTCGACACGGATGGCCTGGCGGTATTTGCTCACCCGAACATCGAGCACTTGACCTTGTTCGAGTCCACCTCCTATCACAACCTATACCCAGACATCGGTTGGCCCGCAACCAGCGCAAATATCCTCGGCATTCTCTCCCTGCCCGCCCTTCAGACGCTCAAAATCCTGGGCGTCTACTTTCGGACGGAGGCTCTTGATATATTTCTCATGCGTTCATCGGCCCCTTTGCAAAAACTTTCCATCCGCCCACCCGATTCCCAGCGCTGGGGTATTCAGCTAGAATGGTCGTCTACCTTCAGGGCGCTCGGCATTACAGATTTCGAGATTTGGTCTTCACGGGACAAATTTGCAACGACCTTTATGGATCTCCTCAGCAAGGACGCGAGTTTTCTGCCCCGCCTACAGAATCTGTCCTGGTTGGGGTGCCAGGACGTCGATCTTCTGGCTCGAATGATCGCTATCGTGAACGAGGCAGGTGCTCAGGTAACCGCTCGAAAGAATCTCGAGGGATGTGCCCAGCTTCAGTCTTTCATGTTATTTCGGCACCTCGTAGTGATTCCCTTTTGCCACACATGTTTCGAACAGAAGCCCTGCTACCATTCAAAGAGTTGAAGGCGTCGGGTATGGATATTCGCATTGGAACTGAATCGGAGTCGTTTGTATAAAACTCTCAAAGTTTATTGTACCATCCGTTTAATTCCATCGGAGAAATCTCACAGAATTCTCCAGTGTACCCGTCCGAGTTCTCCCAGTGCCCTCTGTACGTCTATGTGACCTGTATTCTTTCATTGTTGAACATCTTGATGGACGATCATGCTTCACAAGGCGAATCGAAATTGCAGGCCATCGTCCGGAAGGTTGACATCTATGTTGAGCTTCAAAACTGCCGCTGGAAGGTCTCCAAAAACATCCATAGTATCTGACAGTGGCTCCTTCGAGATTTTTCAGGGAAAGGACGCATGCGGGAACCATATCTCAGAGGAATAATCTCAAATGCCAGCGACATTCAGGTCAAATGTAGTGCAACGCAGGCCTGGAGATGATTCTCGGGCGTTAAAGGCAACACCTTCCTCACACATTGAATTGTTTCCGCATCTTCTCGAAATATGATTACTTCGAATCATTCCGTATTTTCTCCGAGTCCGTAATGTCGACCATCAGCGGTACTTAATGCAGTATCGTCATGAAGAGTCTAGACCGAAGCATATAAAATATCACGGCCAACATAAAAGCACTACTCGCGACCAGCTGATGGACTCCCCTCCTCCTCGGCACCACCGTTCGCCCTCCCCGCCCCCTTCAACAGCTTGTTGAAGAAATTCTGCAGCACCTCATGCTGCGTTTGGTTCCCTGCCGCTGTCGGGCTTGGCACGCCCGCTGGCGGAGGCGCACCCGGCTGCCTAGGCGACGTCGAGCTCGGTGCGAGTCTAGCAGGCCGTTGTGTTGCCGCCGCCGGTGCCCTCGGCGCACCCCCGGCCCCGGCACTTCCACCGCTGCCAATCTCCACCATCTCGGACAGCACACGGTCGACGGTCGGGAGGTCGAAGCTCGGCATCCCGCCGAGGGGGCCGACGAGCCCGGCGGCAGCTCGCGGGTCGGTGGGATCGCGGAAGGCGCCACGCGGGTCGCGATCGGGCTTCTTCGCGTTCTCGTCGTAGTTCTTGGCGAGAAAGGCCTGCTCGGGCGTGGGATTATTGAGCGGCGGGAGCGGCGGGGGCTGCAGGGAAATTAATTAATTATCAATATAGATGGGAGGGAGGGAGAAGCGCACCTTCATACCCTGATCGGGAACTAGCGCACTGAAAAGCGCCCTTGCTCCGTCCGCAGGGGGTCCACCGTCCGCGCCAGTGTCGAGGTCTCGGTCCCACGCCTCGCCCCACGCGCGCGCCTCGAACTCCTCGCGCATGATGGTGATCTTGCCCCAGCTATCCCACCCCGCGGGGACGACGATTCGGTCGCGGTCAAGGTAGTTCGGCTTGTGCGTGAATGGAAACGGGTTCCGCACAGGCGCGGGGGCTTCCGCGCCTGATGCGACTGCCGGCGACGGCGCAGGGGGGAGGAAGAGCATGTGCAGGGCGTATTGCCGCAGAGTCTGAAGCGTGGCAGGGTGTTGGGTGGCGTAGAATAGGCCTGCACCGTCTGTGTGCAATAATGTGTAAGTAGCCGGTAGAAAAGAAAGAAGCAGGAGACGAACACTTCAGACATATTGTGCGCAGGACCTGCATGATGCTGTCCGTGCGCTCCTCCCACTCGCCGCCTTTGCCGCGCACCATCCCTCCCATGCCTGACGCGCCAGCCGCAAGGTCGCTCCCCTCATCAATGAGGTCGGCCTTTGTGCACACGACAATTATCGGCACGCCCGCAGAATTGTGGGTCAGCGTCCCAGGCCCCAAGGGTAGCAGCGTGCTACCTGATACAGAGGACACAGCTGCGGGCGGGTCGATCGACGGCTCAGAGTAATGCTGCAGATGCGCTTGTACTGAAACTAGTTAGTACAACCACAGACGCGAAAGAAACAAAGGGAGACTCACGGCGCTCGCGGCTTTCCTCACGTACAATCTCGAGTTCGCGCGCAGCGTCACCGCGGGCCCATTTCTCGACCCACCGCAGCCACGTCTCGAGCTCCTCCACAAACGTCCACGGACGCGTCCAGTCAAGCGCGATCATGACGAGCGTGTGCGGCAGCGTCGTTCGCGGGGGCACAAAATGCGGGAGTAGCGAAGTGTATTCCGGGGCTGAGGAGGGCACGGTGTACACGGAAAGGCGCGCCAGGGTGTCTAGAACGCGAAATGAGGAAAACATAATGATTTTTGTGCAGCAAAATTAGTGCACCCTCGTCGGCTTCGTCTCGCACGTTGGCAAAGTCATATCCAACGGCGAAATCTGTTCTGTGGTCTTCCTTGTCGTCGGATGGAGGTTTCTGAAGCAGTCCTGCGGAAAGAGTTGATTTCCCGTGGATGGTTGCCCAAGAAGAAGAATTTGTTTGGAGGGTATAGAGCGAGAAGACGAAACAGAGTCAAGGATAGAACCCCATAGATCCTGCGGAGGAGCCTCAGGTGAGGAGGGACGCGAGTCCATTCGTGATGGTGGCGAAATACAAGCGATACAAGCCAAACATAAATATTGACCAGGCTCTTCCTCCTCCTTCATCCTCTTACTCTTGAGCTTGCGAACTTGAAACTTTCGTTTCTGGGACTCTATGGCCCTCAATGGAAAGGACGCGCAAGATGAAATTCCTGAACCGCAGCGGCCACCGTCCCCACCACTCTACACGACATTTGCGACGCGCGCAGTCCATGTATGCTCTCCGTGGAATGCCTAGGCGGTGTTTAATTCTCAGCCCTGCTAGCCACCAACCTTCTCTGCCTTCAAACCGCGCGACTATCGGTACCACAGCCAGCAGGCAATGACCCATGTTGCGTGGAGCTGCGACGGAAAGCGCCTCGCCGCGGTGGGGATTGACAAAGCCACCCGCATATGGGTCCCTGAAAAGGGTGTGCGTCGTTGAGTATTGGGTAGGTTTAGGTGCTTACGGTGAGCGCAGATGGAGCAGAAACACGCGACCATGTTCTCCGGCGCGCACTCGGACGACGTCGACTATGTCTCATGGAACCCCACCCACCCTGACCTCTTCTGCACCTCCTCCCAAAAAGACCGTCGAATCGTGTTCTGGGATGCCCGACGTAAGTTCGTCTCTTGTCTTTCGCGTACGGTCACCAAATTCGAATGCAGAAAGCCGGTACACACAGCAGTGCTCGCTCAAGGTATCGCCCGTACAGACGAACTACTCCCCCGACGGCCGCGCGTTGTTGTACACGTCAATGGGGCACCAGCTCTTTTTTCTGACGCTCGGGAAGGAGGGCGACGATGCCAAGGAGGCGTGGCACCCCTCGCAAAAAGACGCGGTCATCGCCTCGACGGCCGTGTTCAATCACGTCGGCGACGGCATCGTGCTCACCCACCATTCGGAGCACACGTTGCGTGTCATCGACTACCCGAGTCTTGTGTTGCGCGAGAGCTCTGCGGCGCATGTTGGTGGTTGTGTTGCCGTCGCACTTGACCCAAGGGGGAGGTAGTACTTTCCCTCTCTCGAGTTCAACTCGTTTGATTATTACTGCCTAGGTACCTCGCTTCCGGCGGTCACGACTCGATCGTGAATGTATTCGACCTTACCGAGTGGATATGCATCCGTACCATCACTGCCTGCGAGTGTGTATCCTTTTGTTTTATTTATCTTCTGTCCTGACTGGCCCACAGAAACAGCATCAACGCTATCAGTTTCTCGCACGACGGCGAGTATCTCGCCATCGCCAACGCCGGGTCTTACATTGATATTGTGGGTCGCTTTTGATTGTATGCGCAATATTCTCACTCTTGAAATCAAGTGCGCAACGGAGACCGGCGCGCCCCTGCACCGTGTTCCTGCGCTCGCGTCTGCACCGACGGTTACATGGCACCCGTCAAAGTACGCAATCGCGTACTGCGGCCAGACGCGCCAACGCGAGGCGGGCCCGCTCCCGGTGGCTGTTGTCAGTTTATTCGGGCTGTTGGAGTAATGTAGCTTTACTTGCAATGCACATTTCTGTATCGATATCTTTCTGTCTGAGGATAATTACCCGATAATTACTCGAAGACACTTAAAAATACACCGCAACAATGACTTCTACTCCTGCCGCCATGGACCGCGCCGTCGCGGTGCCCGTCCACAAGCTACTTGAATCACCGACGTCGCGTGCAATTCAGGTGCACGACTGGACCGTCACAGTGTCGACAAACCCTATATCCAATGCCCATGACTGCGATGCCCTGCACACCGAGCTCGGTTTCCCCCTCCCGGAAATGACCTTTGGCTCAAATTTTCTTTCGCTCGAGCACCGCTCATCCAAATGGAAGTACGAGTTTGCGACGGCCGACGCGCTGCACGGCGTTAAGAACGGAGAGCTCGGTGCAGGCGACGGCGGCGTCAAAGTCGGGTACGCCGACGCGTGGCTACGAAGCCGGTAATCCTTCCTGCTCTACCCTTTTTTTGGTAGTTATCGCGCCGTGCAGCACGAATGCTGGTTCATCGCTGCCGATGCCCAAGACCGTCCCAACGAAGCCATACGACTGGACATACACCACAACGTATGCGGGCCATCCAGGGGTGTGGACGCCGCCAGAAGCAGACGATGCGGGATCGGAAGCTGGCTCGCGCGCAGGGACACCTACACCACAGGTGGAGGAGGAGCCGCCAAAGCCGTGGGTGTGGGTGCCCGCCGACGCGGACAATCCCGCGCACGCGATTCCGCTCGCCGAGCTCACGCGGCCAGACCCGATCCTCTTTTACGCAGAAGTCCCGCTCTTTGAAGATGAGCTGCATGATAACGGCTCGTCGCATCTCCTCGTGCGCGTCGTACGTTCCTTCTTTTCATTTTTATTTATTTAATTTTCAATGGGATACAGCGCGTAATGCCAACATGCATCTTCATCCTCGCGCGCTTCACGCTGCGCGTCGACAACGTACTATTCCGCACGCACGACACGCGCGTGTATCACTCCTTCGCGAGCGCGCCGCCGCTCGTCGTGCGTGAAACGAGCGGCTGGGAGGCACCGTATAACCGCGTCAAAGGGGTGCGTGCCAAAATATCCTTTTATTGCTCCTCGCTGGCATACATTTACCATTTCTGTTCCCTCTGCAGGCACTGCCCCGCCGCGACGACCTGACGCCGCTCACGGACCCGAACTTCATCGCCAAGGTGCTTACGAGCATGCCGCGTGAGGCGTCTCAGCAGGACGGCGCGAATACTGGCTGGAGGGGGCTTGGAACGAGGCTGGAAGTCGCTGTGCTCAGCTAATCGTGCAATTGAAATTGCTGTATTCCAACGTCAACCTGACTTCACTAGCAGAGAGATAGCCGCGAGCTTCGCGTGGGGGGAGGCGTCTGGCCCAGGATTGTCGTGGCACCGCTTGCATGAATTGGGTCAAGGTGTATGAGAGAACTGGCCACGGATTCATCCGGCTCGCGCGGAAGAAGTTGTGAGAGATGTCAATTCGTTTGTCGAGTGTGCAAGTGAGGCGAAGCTTTGAATTTTCTGACTGGAGCGAAAAAAAATAACGATGACAATTTCACAACGGTTCCGCCCAATTCCGCCCCACCGTTTTGGAAGAATTGACGACGCACAGTTGACGATGAATGTTCTATTTCCAAAAAACAGCGTATTCAACCATCTTTCCAGATCCTGGCTAGCAAACTATCCGGATAGAATGTTCAGCAGTCCATACGTCTCGGTTCATTTCACGCGTTGAATAAACTGATCTCTAATTTGTGCAGTACATGGTTTAAGTATTTGAATTATTTCTCTCCTGATACCTACTACCAAAAAAACGGTAGGTAGGTCTGTAGGTAAAAAAAGAATCACATAAACATGGCTAGAATATGCTACTATACAACAAGGTACAAGTCCGTGTTCCTTCAAGCTTGATTTTCATTCCCACTCTCATTCGCGGGAGACCAGGTGGGCGGACAACACCACAACGGAGATGCGGTACTGCCGAGCTCGTAGCTTGCTCCGCTCGTCTCGGAACGGGAGTGAATGGTGTGTGCCGACGACGGACGCGGTATGGGACAGCAGGGCCGCAAATACTAAATGGATTGCAGGGCTCAGGGTGATGGAATATAGTGTTGGGTCACGAATGTTCCAGAGGTAGGCCCGCCTTCGCAAGCTGCTCATAAAATTTCTTGAAATACACGTACGATCTACATACAGAATCCGGGTTATAACCGAATCGATTCTCACTTCCGCATCCTCTTCTTGAAACGTTCCATGACCTAATGGTGCGAGAGGGTCAGTATATATGTCTGCCCTGATAGATAACAGGGACTTTCCAACTCGTCAGTGGCCATTTGCGCGCCTTCATGATTGGTTCTACGAGGCTGGTCGTCCTGTACGGGCATCCCCATCGCTTCGAGTTTGGCATCCCTAAGGATGTCAGCGTCCGACTTGGTTTTAAGGTTTGGCCGATAGACTGGGTGACAGTTTAGAGAACGTCCCAATGAGAAAGGCGACGACATACAGCGTGACGCAACGAGATGTTCCTCGTCGTTGTTGACCTTCTTGCGTTGCTCCTGTCGACCCTCGGCCACGACTCTCTTCGCCTTTTCCGTGTCCTCTATGTTCTTCAGCCGAGTGCTGGTTAAATTGTGGTCAGGGACGTCAACACCATCTAAATGGTACGCACTCCATTCCAAGATCGACCTCTGGGATCGCCGTAAGCATAGTCATACTGTTGGTAACGCTGCCATCATCCGGGGTGGGTTTCTGCTTCTCCACTTTCCAACGGTCGGCTATACGGTAGAGAGCCTCTTGCGGGTCGGCTGGTCCTGTATTCGCTTCATCCTCGTCGCGGGGCTTCCCGCGGACCTTGAGATTCTCCTCTATATACGCCATCCTGCGCGAAAGTTAGCGATGATTGTTGGTTAGGAACAGTACCAACATGTGCTTGTCGACATCGAGTGCATTGGTCTGCTGAGTGAAGTTATTGGTTCGCACAGCTCGTCTGGCCCTGGCGTCACGTTCCTCATCATCCCTATTTCGGTTGAATTCCTCCTGTTCATGCAACAGAGTGAGGAAACGCACTCCTCGTCCTCGGGAATCGGCGCAGCCTTCCGCAAACCACCAACTTCGGCCTCATCTCTCTCTCGTCTCTTCTTCTTCTTTCGTGCGTCCCTTTGTTCAGCTTGGCTGCGTCTATTCCTTGCCGTGCTTTGCGAAGCTTGCGCAACTCAATTAAATCATTGAGGTCCAGACTGGAAAACGGCATGAATGAATATTTTGGGTAACACAACGGACGCACGGTATCTTGTCGTCCCCGTCATCTTCTTCAGGCGCTGCAACCTCCTCGTCTGGAGATTTTTCTCGGACGCGAGGTTGAGGTCGAGTTCGTTTCTTGATCATGGAGTGACAGCAAACACTGTCACGCTATCGGGCCGGCAAACAACAATTTCCACAAATGGACTCATCTCCAAAACGCGTCACGGTTACGGGGTGCCCTCAGGGGTGCCGCTTTTTTTTCACCATGGCAGAACAATAATACGTCTATGTATAGAATCCTGGCGTTGGCGGCGGTACTTTATGTCAATCATCGAGTTTACTATACAGTATGAGCCGTTCAACTCTGCTTCCACCGTGACGGTTTTCACGTTTTTATTATCATGCAGAGGGTCGTAGCCCATCGGCAGCCAGACGACCAATATGTGAGCTCGGTCCATTTGTTGTAGTTTGGGGCGTTCGGAGTTCGGTCCGTTCAATTCACCCGAGTATTTCGTTCAATTAGTTCAAGATTCACACGCGGCGGTAAAGCCAAGGGTTACAAGCTCGTGAGGATTACTCCTCAGTATCTACAGTATTTATACTAAAATCAATTGGTCCGTGCACAGTCCGAGTCATTTCCATTGACTTTTACTGACTCGCGATGATTCCAAACATCTGAGTCATATCCGGCGATGTGCCCGAGTGCACATATCCCAACACCATTTCAATTTCAAGCCTTACTTCAGAGCTATCAACTCAACTCAATTTCGAAAGCAACCTGTCTCTCTTGGTGCCATAATCTCATTTCGGGCGACAACAAGAAGAAAATCCTATGCATCAGTTGTA